>JXCR01071823.1:8985-29301 GCA_002079205.1 Phalaenopsis hybrid cultivar
CATTTTATGGTAGCCTTTTCTTTACATGCATTAAGTTCTAACTCTACATGTCTAGCCCGATCCACCAACTCACTCTGAGATAGTACACTTGCTAACAAACACGCTCAGTCAAATATCTTGTCGTAAGCCAAAAAGAAAATGATAAGCCATTTGATCTTTGAAGGGACAAATCTAATGATCCTTGTAAATTGGATCTCCTACTCGCAAAATGCCTTTGATCCTTTCTCCAATTTTCAAAGTCATTCATCAACTTGGTACAATCCACCATA
Organism: Phalaenopsis hybrid cultivar; assembly: GCA_002079205.1. Taxonomy (NCBI): domain Eukaryota; kingdom Viridiplantae; phylum Streptophyta; class Magnoliopsida; order Asparagales; family Orchidaceae; genus Phalaenopsis; species Phalaenopsis hybrid cultivar. The sequence goes on from JXCR01071823.1 coordinate 9,255, forward strand.
AAAAAAAAAAAAATTATTCTAAANATAACAAACACACCCAGTCGAATATCTTCTCGTAAGCCAAAAAGAAAATGATAAGTCATTTGATTTTTGAAGGGACAAATCTAACGATCCTTGTAAATTGGATCTCCTACTCGCAAAATGTCTTTGATCCTTTCTCCAATTTTTCAAAGTCATTCATCAACTTGGTACAATCCACCATAAAAAAAAAAAAAATTATTCTAAAAAAAGTTTCTCAAAATTTGCCCAAGGAATTATTATATACAGTCCAAAGTATTGCGGCAGTGAATCCCACCAATCATCAACTCCTTCACGCAATTGGAATGTGTCATATGCACCTTGAGTTCTTTGGGGCACTTTATATCATGAAGCCATGCATCTGACTCGATCAACCCATCATATCATTGAAATTAGAATAGTGCGTTCTCAAAAATTAATTTATCACTCGATTTATGGTACTTCCATTAGCCATCATTACTTTTTGGTTGGGTTGAGCTTCCACTATGACAATTGGTGATATTGGTTGAATTGCTTATAATGTTGGTTGCATAGTTTGTTGGATAGCCTGAATTGCCTGTANGCAATATGCACCTTGAGTTCTTTGGGGCACTTTATATCATGAAGCCATGCATTTGACTCGATCAACCCACCGTATCATTGAAATTAGAATAGTGCGTTCTCAGAAATTAATTTATCACTCGATTTATGGTACTTCCATTAGCCATCATTACTTTTTGGTCAGGTTGAGCTTCCACTGTGACAATTGGTGATATTGGTTTAATTGCTTATAATGTTGGTTGCATAGTTTGTTGGATAGCCTGAATTGCCTGTATAATTTAACAAGTAATGCTAACTTGTAGTGCTTGGTGACATTTGTGCTACTATCTTCTTAAGAATCATCATATTAAATGGTGGTGCTCCAATAGCCTTCATGGGTTGAGTAGGCTCAACCAAATGGCAGCCAGGGGAGCAAGGACCNTCATCATATAAAATGGTGGTGCTCCAATAGCCTTCATGGGTTGAGTAGGCTCAACCAAATGGCAGCCAGGGGAGCAAGGACCCCTAGAGACAGATATACTGTAGCCCCTCTTTCTTTGGAGTCATTCCAAACAATTGAAATTCAGGAAAATTAAAATATACTAAATAACCAGCTAAATAGTATTATGTTAACTAATTCTATGTTTAGTCCAAAGAGAACCAAATAATATTTATATAAAAGAAAGAACATATTATATAGAAAAAGGAACATATTATATAGAAAAACTTAAAAAAAAAATTAAATAAGAACAGATAACTACACAAACCCAAAAAGATGAATATAATAACAAGTGCACAAATTGAAAAAATATAAAAAAAATGTTGGAACATTTGCTCATATGAAGACGATCCTCCAAGTGAGTGAGTATAACCTACTATGCAAAAATGTTAACAAATGAGTTTGATAAATCAAACTCAGCAAGTAACAACTTTTTATTATAGCGTAAATGACAAGGAACTAGGGCATGAAGCATGAACAACAAAAGTGGGCAATTTATTATATGTATAACATAATTTGCAAAAAAAACTATCAAATGCTTGTGGTAATGCATATGAGTGACTTAAAAACTCATACATTTTTATGTAAATATTTATATATCATAAAATTAGGTATGTTCATACATATAAAATTTAACTCTCTCTCTCTCTCTCTCTCTCTCTCTCTCTCTTTATATATATNTCTCTATTGGCAAAATGACATAATTAAAAAGCGACGGGATCCAAAGAAAGGATCAAAGGAAGAACCTAGAGAGAAGACAACACCACAACCACAAAAAGACAACAAAAGCCAATAACCAACCAAATCAAAATAAAATGAATTAAAATTTCATCCAAGTATTAAGAGTATTTAGGATCAAAAGATCATAAATATTCCATAAATAAGGTTGAAATTTAATAAGAAAACCAAAAATCATCAAAACTAATTCTAAAACACGATACAAAATAAATCAAGAACATACATGACAAAAACAAGAAATAAAACAAAAAGATAAAAAACAACAACATAAAAAATAAATACAACTGTAGTTTGTAAAATTTAGATGGATAAAGACAACTAAAACAACCACAAATAAACAATATCAAACAAAAACAAGACAATAATAAATCTAGCTAGAAACATTAAAAACCAAATAAGAAGGAAAGAAAAAAAAAATATTTAAGGCTCCATCCATGAAAGATATATATTGAAGATGAAATATCAATAATATATATCAAACTATTAAGTCTCATTAAATAAAAAAATAAGAACCAATAATAACAATAAAAAAAGTCCTGAAAGAACAAGAAAAGGCAAAAAAAAAAAAATATGTAATAAAATTCACTAATATACTCATGTACTTTTCTTTTAAATTTCCATTTTCTATTTTAGTAAATAATAATCCAATGAATATTATGAATGGTCAAATCCATAGTAGTATACTTCTTTTTTAAAAAAAATTAGAATTTCTCTCAAACCAAATATAATATACTGTGATTTGCATTGTACGAAGATAAAATTTTTTTTGAATTTTACGAGAAATATTATCAGAATGATAAAGAACTTGAAATATATTAGTGGGAGCTATAAAAAATTATCATTAGGAATACATTTATTAAGGAGACAATAAGAAAGTGGACATTTGAAAAAAAAGATAGTCATGAGAATTAACACCCTTGGAGCATAAAAAATAGATATTATTAAGCCCACTTAAAGAAAGTATATCACAAGTTTTCAAACCTTTATGGTTAATTTCTAAGTGTGTAAAACATATTTAAGAGAATATTCTTTGAACTAAATAAGCTTAAATCAATCAACACTAGGAAAAAAACTCATATAAATAGAAAAAAAAACTAGCTTATAACTATAAATATTTGCATTTTTCCAAAGACAAATATCATAACATATGAGGATTTAACAAATAGCAAGGATAAAAAAATTCAGTGCATTAATACTATGAGAGAAATTATAAATTCCATCACAAATAACATCACATAGCTTAGCATTGAGATAAAGGTTAAACCATGTGAAAATAATTTCACCAAAGTTGCTCTTTTTAAGATAAAACATTAAATCAATTATTGAAAAAAAAGAATAGCAGATGAATGTCGTGGATGAAGTGACCTGAAGGAGCGGGCATGTTGTGGAGGCAGTGACCCAACAGATGGGTGTACCATGGAGGCAGTGATCCGAAAGAGTGGGAGTGTCGTGAAGGTAGAGGCCCTAAAAATGAGTGTGACGTGGAGGCGGTGACCCAGAAGGGTGGGGGTGAGTGTGCCTTGGAGGCAGTGACTCATAAGAGCGGGTGTACTGTGAAGGTAGAGGTCAAAGAGATGGTTATGTCGTGGAAGAAGTGACCTGAAGGAGCAGATATGTCGTAGAGGCAATGGCCCAACATATGGATGTGTCGTGGAGGCAGTGATCTGAAAGGGTGGGAGTGTCGTGAAGGTAGAGGCCCTGAAGATGGGTGTGACGTGGAGGCAGTGACCTGGAGGGGTGGGCGTGTTGCTGCGGCAGCGACCCGATGGATGGGCGTGTTGCTGAGGCACTGACCTGATGGATGAGTGTGTCGTAGAGGAAGTGACCCGAAGGGATAGGCGTGTCGTAGAGGCAAAAGTCTGACGGTTAGGTTTGTCGTGGAGGCAGTGACCCAAAGATGTGGCATGCCGTGGAAATGGAGGCACGGGGATGGGTTTGACTGTGAAGGCAGTGACCCAAAAAAGTGAGCTTATCATGAAGGCAAAGGCCCGATGGATGGGTGTGTCATGAAGGCAATGAACAGAAAGAGTTGGCGTGTCGTGGAGGCAGCGATCCGACGGATGGTTGTACCATGGAGGCAATGACTCAAAGGAGTAGTCTTGTCATGGAGATAGAGGCCCGATGGATGTGTGCGTTGTAGAGGCAATGACCTAAAGATGTGGATGTGTCATGGGGGTAGAGGCTCGACGGATGGTGTTTCGTAGAGGCAGTGACCCAAAAGAGTGATGATGATACTCACTGGGAAGAACCACACCTTGCCTCAATAGAGACTAAACAGACATGCAAATGGAAAGCACATAAGTGATCGATCAACCAAGTCAAGAAGACTAATCAGAATAAATTGCTATGTCGATCCAGTCAGAGTGGTCGATTAAGGCAATGTGCTAAGCTTGCCCAACTGGGGTAGCCGATCGAGACAAAAAGTGATGCCAACTGGGAGCACAAGACTGATGTCGACCGGGTTGGGGCAGTTGGTCGAGGTACAAAGTGATGCAAACTGATCCATGGTGCTGGCCGAGGAAACGTACAAGTACAAGATGCTCCATGTTAGGCACACATGCCATAGTTCAAAGCATATGATCATGCTTGATATCAAGCCACACTCGTGCTAATGGTCGCACATAGAACACCTAATGTTTAGCACTTGGATGTGCGACATAGCCACCTCCTACATTTGTGAGGTGTGAGGGGAGTTTCACCTCCAGGTCTCACACCTCTAGGTCTCAAAAGGGAAACTCTCCACGATGTTGTGAAATGGGTTAGCTACAAAGCTTTTCCCATTTCACAACTCCTCGTAACTTTGTAAAGTGAGCTAGATACAAAGCTTTTCTCATGTTACAAAATCTAAACATCCCAACCCATCCAAGGAATGTTGGAGAAAACTAAAGCAAAGGAAGATCAAGACTCCAACTTGTTAGGATTTAGGTCTAGGGTTCACAGAGAAGGATCGCTCGACTCTGCATAGGATTTAACCATGCTTGGGAATCCTAACCTAGGGCTTCCTCTAAGAAAGCAATGACCAATCTAAAGGAGTGTGGCCGTGACTAACGTCAGCCTGCCATGCTCTTGTGTTGGCTGCTGAACCCACCTATCCTAAGCTACTCTCAGAGCTAGCTAAGGAGAAAGAACACAAGGGTTTAAAGAGGTTATACATTCGCGGTGGTTACTCAAACTCCCACGCTCGTGTTCTGGATGAAGCTCTCCTAACAGTGGAAGAGAAGCCCACACTCTAATGGTATTCCAGTGATTCTTTGGTCACCCTTCCCCTCTCTAGGATGGCACTCTCCTTTAGTGTAAGAGAGTGGATGCCTTGCTCATTTGCTAGCTCCTCCCACACTAAAAAATGAGGTGGATGAAGGTGAAGAAGATGAAGGAGAAGGATAGAATGAGGGAAAAAACCTACCCTAGCTTTCTCCTCTTAAAGAAGAAGAAGATCTTTCTCACTTGCTCTCCCAAGGAAACCCCTCTGAAGGATCCCTAAGCTTCTCTAACTATTTTCCCAAAGCCTTCCTAAAAGCTTTCTCCAAGCACTCCTTTAGCATGCCGATGGAAAAATGAGAGCTGATAGAGAGAGGCAGAAATTGAGGGTCCTCCCTCCATTTAAGACAGCTCGTCATGCCAATTTATTGAGATGTCCTCATTAGATCCATAAGAAGCTTCTAAAGGAGGGCTAAAAGAGACATTTTACACCCTCTTTTCACATCTCCAAGCTTCATCGTCATGGCTCTGCAATTTTGATCTCCTCAAGAGTTAAAACGGCGCCAAAAAGGCTATTTTCCATAACCTGGGATGGGATGTGCACCTAGGATCTTGTACCCTAGAGCCTAGGTGCCCATGTGCCACTCAGGTGGCACCTACTTTCCTCGGTCTCAGAAACTAAGTGTTTGAAACTGGCGCCTAAGCACTCAATATAGTGCCCAAGTGCTAGAAATTAGTGTCATAGTTAAAATAACTCATTTTAGATGTATAAGGAGGCATTTTAGGCCCCCGAGCGCGCAGGGTTGGCTCCTATGTGTTGGTCTAGCCCTGAAACCTTAATTTTCAGTGAGAGCACCCAACGGAGGATTTTCTTAATCTGTAAGCTACGTGAGATTCCATATGAATAAAATGTAATCCCATAACTCTAAAATTGAGTCATGTGATCTTCCACTCGTTAGGGAAATCATCACCAACTGTCGTCATAAGCTATGATGCGAGTAGAGCGTTCCAAACCCTAAATTTCTCGTAGCGCTTGAGTAGGATTTTGTGACTTCCCTTGGTCATGAGAGGCTCGAGATGGATGTGCAATGAATTCTAAACACTAAAGTAAGCACATAACATGTCCAGTGTCTTGAATGAGCCCTTCTAATGGCAGGTTCTCTTGGGTAAGGCTAAATCACTGCCAACCCTAGCTCCTTGCCCGAAACAAGTGCTAGGGAGTCCAGGGTGGGTTTCCTGAGCTATCAGATGATACAAATGAACTATAGACCATCTTAAGTCATGCAAGCAGATGCCCTACACTTGTGACATAAAAAATTTGTTCCAACATCAACTATCTAGAATGAAGTACAAAAAAGGAATGACCACCGGTAAGAAACCAAGAAGCCCCACTTATCTAGTTGCATGCTGACATGTGAATGTAAAGTGCTTATTTATCATATCAATTATATCTTTTTGTATATTTATGGTTTATTTTTGGAAGGTATTTGGTTTTGTATGGTAGGAATCAGGTAAAGGGACCAAACATAACTTGAAACAAGACAAAAATGAGCAAAGTAGTATTATGGCGCCTAGGCGCAAGAAACAATCCAAAAAATAGTCAGAAACTAAGTGCATGGAAACTTGTTACTGTGAAGGGGGAGCCTAGGTGCTAGAGATTGGGTGCTCAATGCCAGGATCTGACGTTTTTTTCCAAGCACACAACGCCCGATGCAAGTTCTGGCGCCTAGGCGCCGGAATGCAAAAATTGGCAGTTTCGGCAGTTAGATGTTTCAGTTCACTTGCAGAAAGCATAAAAATATTGAATAATAATATGGAGGGGGTTTTTCCTCGCTTTTCTGACATCTTAGAGGGTTGAACTTTGAAGGAGAATACAAAAGAAGATCCACCAAGTGTTTGTGAGTGAAGAGAAGTGAGAGTTGAGAGAAATTGTGAAAATTTGTGGTTATAGTTTCATCATCTCAACTGTAAAGGAAGGAAGATAAATATTATGGAGTTTTTTATTTTGTGGTTTAATATCATTCAATTGTTTTAGACTATTATACTTGATTTTTTTTTTAATTAATTGATTATGTTGATGTATACAAGTATGAGTAGTGAGTAGTTTTCTCATTCTCCCTTGGGATGAGGATGTAGGGTTGATGTGTGCAAAAGTTTAAGTGATTTTGCACTTAATTTTATTTGGTGATGATTAAATTTTAGAACTTCTTTTACATTTCACTCTGGCCAAGTCTTTTTTTAATACCTGTCATGAATTATGAAACTCGGAAGAGATCAAAATGGAATCTACTAAGTTAATCACATTCAAAGGGATAGAGATATATCCTCTAGGTTCATGCAAACTTCATTAGAAGAAATTAGTGTGTGGGATTAGAAATTCGATTTAGGAAACTAAATTCAATTTTTAGCCAAACTTCCTTATACTATCGTGTTTTCCTTAGCTTTTTAGCACTTGGAGTCACTAGCTTGTCTATTTATGTGTCGTTGTATTATTCTCATATTAAAAAAATCTCCCTTCCAAGACATATAACGATACAGAAAGGAGATGAATCGAATAAAAAGGACATACGACAACAAGTAGACAAATAAATAAAAAAGAAAAGAGACATAAGGCTTATGTATGGTAGTCCTCATATGATGGGTCGAGATTATACGTCCAAACAAGATCAGATAAAAATAGCTCAAAAATCGACATCCACGAAAAGAATCTCCACACAAGCCACTCGTAACTAGAGAACTAAAAAGAAAATTTTTGTTTTTTGGGTCAAGTGTCTCTCAAAAGACGTATCCCTCTAGTTAATTACATCTTTGAGGATATCCAAGAATACTCTCGATAAAAGAAGTTTCACTTGTATTATCTTAAACCAGAGAAAATATATCAACAAAAGATGGTTATTCCATATGGGAACACCCTAATGCTTCAAATCGCTCACTAAGTCATATGACAGAGAGTGATTATCTTACATCCCACAAGGGTAGTGACTCATCGGCACACGGAGCTCACAAAATAACCTTAATCATCTAGATGGGGATATCCCAACACGTCAAAGCACATTCAAGACAAAAGGGCATAAAACAAATTGTTGTATCTCAAATGAGAGCGAAAGCCCATCAGCATCTTAACGTCAAAACAACATCAACGAAGTCAAAAGAAGGGATAGGGGTTAACAGAGGTAGCCAAAGGAAGGGAGAACTAGTCCTAAAAGGTAGAAGTAGCTGGGTTGGGGTACAACAGACCCGTCATCCCAAACTACTAGGACTTTAAGTCTAACCCGTCGTGAAGGTAGTTGGCCCAACATATTTTGAGATCCCTGATCAGCAATCCATGAATTGCATCATCCATGAGGACCTCAGTAGCTCTATGGTCAAAGGAACAAAACTCTATTCTATGAAGATCAGCTGAAGCTCCAAGAGGTGAGACTTATACCCGTCAAAATTGCAAGGGTGCTTCAGGAAAGAAGGAGAAGAAATGTTTAGTTACAAAGCTGAAAACACTCTAACAAAAGGAGTTACACCCCGTCTGAGTCAGGGAGCCATCTAATACCCTAAGAACGCTAGACAACCATCTAATTAGAAATCTAGGTTGGGCCAGTCGGGTTGGAGAAACACAGGGGGGAGGGGTCTTCTTCTTGGGACATGCAAATATGATGTTGTTATCTACCACAATCCTAAGTGTCGAGGCCCTATTAATCAAGACTGAGGATATGTCCATGCCCGCATCACATTTTAAAATAGGTCCAGAGGTTGCACAAGAAAGTAAAAGACTTGTTTTAAAAGTTATAAATCTTTTAAACCTACAATTTTTAATTATCTCAATCTTTTATTAGGACTTTATGTAGAAAATTTATACTATTAAGGCCCTTAATAAGCATATATTATAAATTTCATGGAATCTTGGATTAACCAAAAAGAAATAATAAAAGCAATCCAGACATGCAGACACTCGGTAAAAAGTAAAAGCACCCCAAAATATNCATGTCCATGCACGCATCCCATTTTAAAATAGGTCCAGAGGTTGTACAAGAAAGTAAAAGACTTGTTTTAAAAGTTATAAATCTTTTAAACCTAAATTTTTTAATTATCTCAATCTTTTATTAGGACTTTATGTAGAAAATTTATACTATTAAGGCCCTTAATAAGCCTNTATGTCCATGCCCGCATCACATTTTAAAATAGGTCCAGAGGTTGCACAAGAAAGTAAAAGACTTGTTTTAAAAGTTATAAATCTTTTAAACCTACAATTTTTAATTATCTCAATCTTTTATTAGGACTTTATGTAGAAAATTTATACTATTAAGGCCCTTAATAAGCATATATTATAAATTTCATGGAATCTTGGATTAACCAAAAAGAAATAATAAAAGCAATCCAGACATGCAGACACTCGGTAAAAAGTAAAAGCACTCCAAAATATATGAAAAGAGGCAAATGTCGTTGGGTCAACAACATATCCCAGGAAAACTGGAAAGTGATCAGAATTCGCATATACATGCCTGATCCTAGATCTATATAAAAATATTGAATTCAAATTTAAAGTAAGGTGCATGAGCTGCCNCCCAAAATATATGAAAAGAGGCAAATGTCGCTGGGTCAACAACATATCCCAGGAAAACTGGAAAGTGATCAGAATTCACATATACATGCCTGATCCTAGATCTATATAAAAATATTGAATTCAAATTTAAAGTAAGGTGCATGAGCTGCCGCTCCTGGTCCCTATCACATGGTTATATGCATCATCCACCTTGAAATTCGTGCCCATACCCTATTTTTGATACATACTCAACCTGGAGACTCTGTCAAATAAATATGGAAGAGAAAATAGAAGACTCAACCTACATGAAAAGAAATGTTAGCAGGGAAAGCTATGCAACACATAATAGATTGCCCCTTATAATCGGGGGAGCTAAATGACTCCTGCAAGTAAAATGTTATAACTCATTACATGCTCCCTCTTTATGATACACGTGTGTGTGTGCANTTGTCAAATAAATATGGAAGAGAAAATAGAAGACTCAACCTACATGAAAAGAAACGTTAGCAGGGAAACCTATGCAACACATAATAGACCACCCCTTATAATCGGGGGAGCAAAATGACTCCTGCAAGTAAAATGTTATAACTCATTACATGCTCCCTCTTTATGATACACGTGTGTGTGTGCATATTTATAGACACGACTCTTTGCAGAATAATGCCCTACTATATTACCAAACATATCAAGCATACAAGTATACCAAAAAATGCAAAAGTGTTACATGGATAACACAAGAAACCAACAGGGAACAATAGCCAGAGATGTCAAAAAGCTACCTAACATCCTAAATCCTAGCCTAGTACACTATCTAGTGAGAAAGTGTCCAAACCAACACCTAAGTGCAGGGTAAGTCTGCGAGTATGTATGACATTGACAGGGTCGTCATGCTGGCCCCATCCTAAAGATCCAAGGGATCTAAGAGGTGTCACTTGGGATGGGTTTTGAAAAGGTTTGACCTTATATATGACTTATTTTCTACATGCATAAATTTAAAATTATGGTGAGCGTGTTAGTACGAAGATATATATATTTTTTTTATTTTAAAATAATGATTATTAAATGTTGGCCCATAACATACAAGGTGACACGAGTTAGATCTCTTGAATCCTTAGCACAATCATACTTGTATCAATTCCGATTTCTTAACTTGTATTGCTCACCGGGATCATTCCGACAAGCAATGCTCGTTAAGGTATCCTATTCGACATGGAAGTCACTCTCCTAACAAGTACGGATCACTATTCATGTAAGCATCCAAATGCAAATAAAAATAGTCATATAACAAGTGATGAGAGTGAATATGAAGGCAACAACTAGGGAAAATGTGGGCATACCGTGAAGGAAGCTGTCCGAGGATGGGTATGTCATGGAACCCAAGGGATAGACATGTTGTGAAGGTATATGTCCAACATATGGGCATGCCATGGAGATTGTGACTCGCATAGGTGGGCATGTCATAAAGACAGAGGCCCAACAAATGGGTATGCCATGGAGGCAGTGACCTAAGTGATGGACATTGCATGAAGGCAGATGTTTGACATATGGGTATGCCTTAGAGGTAATGACCTAAGGGAATGGGCATGTCATGAATGCAACGGACCAAACAAAAGGGCATATTGTGGAGGCAGTGACTCGAAATGATTGACATGTCGTGAAGGCATCGGCATAAAGGATGGGTATGCCGAGGAGGCAATGACCCGAAAGGTCGGGCATGCTGTGAAGGCAGTGGCCCAAATGATGGGTATGCGGAGGAGGCAGTGACTCAAAAAAATGAGCATGTCATGAAGGTAGCGGCCTAATGGATGGGTATGTCAATGAGGTAGTGACCTAAAAGGAAGGGCATGCTGTGAAGGCAGAGGTCGGAGGCAATGACCAGAGAGGTTGATGTTCCTCACTAGGGAGAATCACATAAAGATGCAAATGCAGGTACATAAAAGGTATAATGCACCATGCAAGCAAGTTAGTAGACAAATGTGCATGCAAAGGAAGCACTAGGAAAGTGATCGATCGACCAGGCTAGGGCGGTTGGTCGGACCTAAGAGATCAGTTGACAGAGTCAGAGCGGTCGGTTGAGACACAAGTGATGTCGATCGGGTCGGGATAGCTGGTCAATGCAAAAGTGATGTCGACGGGTTGAGGCAACCATTCAAGGCATAAGTGATGTCAATCACACTAGGATGACCGATCAAGGCATAAGAGGTATCGACCAGGCCAGGGTCGCCGGTCAAAGCATGAGTGATGTCGATCGGGTCGGGACTGNGGCCGGTCAAAGCACGAGTGATGTCGATCGGGTCGGGACTGTCGATCAAGGTACAAGTGGTGTCGACAGGGCCAGGGTGGTCAGTCAAGGCACAAGTGATGCCGACCAGGCAGTGGCAGTCGGTCAAGGCACAAGTGGTGTCAACCTATCTAGGGTAGCGGTTGAGGCACAAGTGGTGTCGACCGAGCCATAGTGGCTGATCAAGGAGCAAGTGGTGCCGAGAGAGTTGAGGCGGCCAGTCGAGGCACAAGTGATGTCGGTCGGGCCATAGCAGCCAGTCAAGGCAATGTGCAAGTGCAGGATGCTCCATGTAAGAAATACACGTGCCACAATTCCAAATTGGCAATTGTGCTAGATAACATGTCATACTCGTGCTAACTGTCTCACATTAAACACCTAGGGTTTAGCACTTGGATGCATGATATAACCGCCTCTTACATTAGTGAGGCGTGTTTGAAGCTTCACCTTCAAATTTCTAAAGAAGAAAATCTCGACAGAGTTGTGAAATGGGCTAGATATAAAGCTTTTCCCATTTCACAATTCCTCAAGGTTTTATTAAGTGAGCTAGTTACAATGCTTTTCTGACTTTACGAAATCCAACANCAAATCCAACATCCCAACCTCTCAAAGGAAGGTTGGGGGATGCCAAGGTAAGGGGAGATTGAGACTCAAACCCTAACAGGGAACCACTCAGCTCCACGAAGGGTTTGGCCACACACAGATATCCTAATCTTAGGGTCTCCTCTAGGAAAACAATGACCAAAGAAAAGGAGGGTGGTCGTGCCGACTCACCCTATGTGGGTGGCTAAGCCCATAAACCTATCAAAAGCTAATCATATGGCTAGCTAAGAAGGAAAGTAGGTTCAAGGAGGTTATACAGTTGTGGTGGTTGCTCAATGTCCAACGAAGTTTGGGATGTAGCTCTCCCAATAATAGGAGAGAAGCCCACGATTTGGACCAGTGGTGCTCTAGTGATGCTTCCCCGAGAAGAGATAAAGCTCTTCCTTAGGACGAGAGTCTGACAAATTCTTGAGCTCCGATGAAAACCCTTCTCCTAGAATGAGGAAGCTTTCCTAAAAAAAGTGACTCTGACAATGTAGCGTATGAAGATTCCTCCTCTTCCTTTATCGCGAGGAAATGGCTAGCAGGGAGAATGGAGAAGAAGAAGGAGAAGAAAATGAAGAAGTAGAAGTGGAGGAGGAAGGCAAACCCAAGATCTCATCCAAGAATCCCTCACAACTCTCTCGCGGCTCTTCCTTAGCTCACCCGATGTCAAATGCAGGACTCCTGGAAATGAGAGGGAGATGATAAGTTAAGCATCTCACTCCATCCAAAATGACCAAAACACCACCATTAGATGCCCAGGAAGCTTCTAAAGTGAGGGCAAAAGATGTATTTTTCATCCTCTTTTTTCACCCTCGGGGACCATCATCACCCGTTTGCAATCCCAGCTGCATCAGGAGTCAAAACGATGCAAAAAATGGTCAATTTTCATCATCTGGGATATGACCAGCAATTAGGCACCCAAACCCTAGTGCCTGGGTGTTAGGCNGGTATTTTTCATCCTCTTTTTTCACCCCCGAGGACCATCATCACCCGTTTGCAATCCCAGCTGCATCAGGAGTCAAAACGATGCAAACAATGGTCAATTTTCATCATCTGGGATATGACCAGCAATTAGGCACCCAAACCCTAGTGCCTGGGTGTTAGGCTTCTGATGCCATACTTCCAAGCTCTCTAGTTAGGGGTTGTTTTTGGTGTTTTTAAGCTCTTAAGGGTCTGGAATTGGCGCCTAAGCGCTTGGTCTGAAGCCCATGCACCAGGGATATGGTGCCAAACTTTTGAACTCTTAGTTTAGATTTCTAGGAAGGTGTTTTAGGTGCCTAGGTGGGGTCAGTCTCGGGGCATCGACTTAGCCCGAAACCCAGATTTTCANCTAAGGGTCTGGAATTGGCGCCTAAGCGCTTGGTCTGAAGCCCATGCGCCAGGGATATGGTGCCAAACTTTTGAACTCTTAGTTTAGATTTTTAGGAAGGTGTTTTAGGTGCCTAGGTGGGGTCAGTCTCGGGGCATCGACTTAGCCCGAAACCCAGATTTTCACTGGGAGTGCTCAACGGAGGATTTTCTCGATTGCTAAGCTACGAAAGGCTCCATAAGAGTGAAATATAATCCCATAAATCCAAAAAGAATATTCTCGTCGGTCATTAATTGAAAAAATCACTGTCAATGGTCGTTCTAAGTCACATCATGGGTAGGGTGTCCCAAACCCTAACTTTCCCGCAGCGGGCGAAGATGAACTCCATGTCTTCCTTTGACCATGGGAGGCTCCAGATGGACATGTGATGACTTATAAACGCCAGAATGAGCCCTAAACATGTCTCATGTCTTGAATGTGCCCTCTCAAAGGCAGTTTCTCCTGGGCAAAGCTATATCACGCCAACCCTAGTTCTTTGCCTATAACAAGTGCTAGAGAGTCTTGGTGGGTGTCTTGAGCTATCAGATGCTACGTACGGACTGTAGACCATTAAACTCATTTAGGTGGATACCCTACACTCTTGACATAAAAAATGATTGCAACATATCGGGAGGGGGTAAAGAAGAGTTATGCACTTGTTTGTACCAATATTTTTATTTTACTTTCACATTCATTGTTCCAGTGATCTATTTTAGCGGGGAACTTCTTAAGCACATGAAAAACTCTTAAATTTCTTTGTTGTTAGCATAGAACGTTCTGAATTTGATAACTTAGGATTATATTTTCGGATAGTAACTAAATCATCGATTTCCAAGCCATCCTTAATAACTGTAAACTAGAGCTTTTTCCTAATTGGTTTTACTTTATTTCTTGTGGGATCGACAATCGGGTTCCTACTCGGTACTACCGATACACCACATATACTTGCATGAGTGCTAGTGCTGCACCGCACTTGAAGCTTATCAGATGTAGTCATTCGAGCCAAGGATGAAGGCTAACCAGTCAGATGAAGAACAAAAAGAACAATCTGAGTTTGAGCCGTTCATACTATAGCAAGCCAGATAAGCACTCGAGCTAAGAAGTTGAGCAAAAGCATTGACCTATCTCTCGGTAGATCCGACCTAAGGAAAGAATCCAGTTCCCCGCCATTACCAACCATTCAATGGATGCCCTCGAGGTTCCTCATTAGGGACCAAGAATTGGCAACGAAACTGAGTTTCATAGTAATCCAGAAGGATCTTCTTATCAGATGAATGAACTATCTATCGGGTTACAAATATCCACCTTCTATTAGATAGTCTAGCCTTGTTCTGCCCATCTTGGGATCAAGGGTAGCAATGTCTAGTTGACCAGAAGATATTCAAGATTAGCCGACCGATTGTACAACTCAGTCCAACCAACTGAATCGACCTTAACTAGTCGAAGTCATGCTAGCTGATCAAACAATTTTAAGTTATATGACAGTCGAGCAATATGCTCATACATGTAAAATATCTTCTACAACACTCATTAAAGCAGGGACAAAAATATAATATCATATATTGTAATCTCTCATCTATGAATAAGGAGATCATTTTATTAGAAAGAGCTAATAGACAAGATGTTTTACAATTCATTACTATTAATTCCTCTCTTCGTTTCTTTCTCTCTCATTACTTACGTTCTAAACTTTGGGTGTATTTCACGCGCAAATCAGAATTCAACAATAAGTATATCCCAAATTTTATAAATAATTATTCATTTTTGTATGCATATCATACAATTTTTATGTATTTAAGTATCTCATATCTAAAATTGGATATGTATACAACAATTTATTGTCACAAACATGATAAAATATGCGCATGAAAATGTGCCTTCCACTTTTAAAAATTTCATACTAGTGGTATTTTGAATTTGATGTTAAAATTTTGGGTGTTGTATATGAATATTAATTTCTAAAGTATAAGCTATGTAAATATATAAAAGTTGAGTGGTGTGAATGCAAATCTTTCTTTAAAAAAAAAATAGAATGAACCCCCGCATAGGAGAAAAATTATTGTGTACATACACCGCATGCAGAGATGCATGCAATGTTCGATCCTGACCATATATCACGATGATTTACGATCAGGATGTATTTCAGTGGGTCCCATTTTATTTTTTTTTCTAAAAAAAAATTTGATTGCATTATGACCGTAGGTCACCGTGATCTACGATCAGGATCGGATACCGCATGCATCTCTGCATGCGGTATATGTATGGAATAATTTTTCCATAGAAAGTGTGGGATATATTAAAAAAGTGTGGCGTATAAAAGGAAAATGATTTTTGAAGTGGAAGTTAATATTTTCTATGGCATGTAAATATAAAAAATGATAATTGATTTGGGAGTTTGTGAAGATATTTTTCTCTTTTTTTTAATTTTCAATCGCTGGCTTCATTGAATCTTATTACTAATCCCTAAAGAAAATACTTTTGAAATCATTTTATTAATCTATTACTGTTGTCAAGATTTATAAAATATTATCCTTTTACCCATGCTATTTACATATATACCTCTTAAACTCTTTTATTTGCATATCTAAGACCATTGTTAATCCCTAATTGATTCAAATCTTGTCTTTGATCCGAGTCGGATCAAAATAAATAAGCCAAGCTGTAAGCTAAAATTTTGGATCTAAATTTTTTCTAGCAGATTTCGAGCCAACTTCAGCTCGACTCAAAATCAGATCATTAACGATCCTAGTGATGTTAAAGATATGAATTTAATGAATTTATATAGAAGATCATTAAATTGCTCAGAAATTGATTCGAATCGGATTAAAATAAATGAGTCGGGCTACGAGTCAAAATTTTGAATCGACCGAGCTCAACTTACAATAGAATGATTAACAGCCCTAATCATACCTACATGAAGAAGCTACATTTGGCTTTGTAAACATTAAAATAATGATATTATGTATGCAATACGAAAGATTTCAGTGGTTTAAATGTAAAAAGTAAAGTCCGCTTTATTTAAAAACACGATATGATAACCCTAACAGCCGACTGCAACAACTGAAGCTTTGCGTTCTTCAACAATGGCGGATTCAGAGAACGCTGAGAGGCGCGAGGAGAATACAGATTACACCATGGATGGAACAGTAGATATAACAGGCAGACCTTTTCTCAGATCAAAAGGAGGAAGATGGTCTGCTTGTTCCTTTATTGTTGGTACTTACATTCTTACCCTCTGTTTTTCTTTTTAAATTCTATTAAAAAATGCTTTTTTGCTTGATCTATTCATTCCTGTAATTAAATCCTCACCTGTTCTCTTTGTGTTACATTGTGTATGCATGAAAATGTGTATTTCACTTTGTAAAGTTAAAATCATAGTATTTTCATTATGATATAGAAGAATGGGGAGGTATAAATGTATAAAAGTAAATTTTAGTTGATAGATATGTAAATATGTAGGAATTGGGTGATATATATGTGTATGCTCATGTTTGACTTTGCAGTATTTGAAGCATTTGAGAGACTGGCATATTTTGGTGTGGCGCCGAATCTAGTCGTATATCTCACAAATAAGCTTCATCAAGGCACCGTTAAATCTTCAAACAATGTCACAAACTGGTTTGGAACCATAATGTTGACACCAATTTTTGGCGCATATATCGCTGATTCTCATCTCGGTCGATACTGGACTTTTGTAATATCTTCTGCAATCTACTTAATGGTAATATTTTTCATAATTTTGCCACATCTAAAAGTTGTTATTAGTTATTACAATCTTCTCATTTATAAATTACAAACAAGCAATTCTTTTTTATCAGGGAATGATACTTCTTACTCTTGCTGTATCGCTCCCATCGCTACGACCTCCGGCTTGTAATTCGTCGAACAAAGAAGGGTGTGAAGCCCAGGCGAGTGCAGTCCAAGTATCCATATTCTTCTTAGCATTATATATAATAGCATTGGGAGCTGGTGGAACCAAACCCAACATATCAACATTTGGAGCTGATCAATTTGATGTTTATGACAAAGAGGAAAGAGCCTTAAAACTTTCATTCTTCAATTGGTGGACTTTCGCTCTCTTCTTTGGAAACCTCCTCTCAAGCACCGTCCTCATCTACATCCAAGATAACGTTAGCTTTTCAGTTGGCTACATCATACCCACAGTTGCATTAGCCTTTTCAATACTAGTATTCTTTGTTGGCACACCATTTTATAGGCATAAGTTGCCTTCCGGTAGTCCAATCATAAGAATAGCTCGTGTTTTGGTGGCCTCTATTCGAAAATGGAAGATTCCTTATCCAATAGATTCAAAAGAATTATATGAGCTCGACTCCGAGCACTCCTCAAAGAAGGCATGTTACAAAATCAATCGCTCAAACTCACTAAGGTTAATATTGATCAAGCTTGTCTTATTATTAAACAAGGAGTTAGAATGTAAGAAGTATAAAAAATAATCCTCTACTACTTATATGGGTCATTTTAGTCTCATATTCTATAAGAATGTCAAATTAGTCTCCATAGCCTTTTAATATAGATTAAAATAATCTATTTTAGCCCTTATTAAAAGAGCTGGAGCTAAAAGGTGGTCTGGATGTACGCTTGTTCAGACCATCATTCACGAGTCATCACATCATCAAACATCTGATTTGTGGATAATATGATAGTCGTGAATGACCAACGGGACGTGTGGACCTAATAGTTTCTCCAAAGATTGAGCTTTTTTTATATGATTCCCCTTTATTTCTTTTATAGGTTTTTGGACAAANGAAAAAATTAGAATCAACCCCCCTAGGAGAAAAATTATTGTGTACATACACCGCATGCAGAGATACATGCAGTGTTCGATACTGACCGTAGATCACGGTGATTTACGATCATGATGTATTTCAGTGGGTCCCACTTTATTTTTTTTCCTAAAAAAAAAATTGATTGCATCATGACCGTAGATCACCGTGATCTACGATCAGGATCGGATACTGCATGCATCTCTGCATGCGGTATATGTATGGAATAATTTTTCCATAGAAAGTGTGGGATATATTAAAAAAGTGTGGCGTATAAAAGGAAAATGATTTTTGAAGTGGAAGTTAATATTTTCTATGGCATGTAAATATAAAAATGATAATTGATTTGGGAGTTTGTGAAGATATTTTTCTCTTTTTTTAATTTTCAATCGCTGGCTTCATTGAATCTTATTACTAATCCCTAAAGAAAATACTTTTGAAATGATTTTATTAATTTAATACTGTTGTCAAGATTTATAAAATATTATCCTTTTACCCATGCTATTTACAAATATACCTCTTAAACTCTTTTATTTGCATATCTAAGACCATTGTTAATCCCTAATTGATTCAAATTTTGTCTCTGATCCAAGTCGGATCGAAATAAACAAGCCAAGCTGTAAGCTAAAATTTTGGATCTAAATTTTTTCGAGCAGATTTCGAGCCAACTTCAGCTCGACTCAAAATCAGATCTTTAACATCAATCAGATCATTAACGATCCTAGTGATGTTAAAGATATGAATTTAATGAATTTATATAGAAGATCATTAAATCGCTCAGAAATTGATTTGAATCGAATTAAAATAAATGAGTCGGGCTACGTGCCATAATTTTGAATCGACCCAGCTCAACTTTCAATAGAATGATTAACAGCCCTAATCATACCTACATGAAGAAGCTACATTTGGCTTTGTAAACATTAAAATAATGATATTATATATGCAATACGAAAGATTTCAGTGGTTTAAATGTAAAAAAAGCAAAGTCCGCTTTATTTAAAAACACAATATCATAACCCTAACAGCCGACTGCAAACAACTGAAGCTTTGCGTTCTTCAACAATGGCGGATTCAGAGAACGCTGAGAGGCGCGAGGAGAATACAGATTACACCATGGATGGAACAGTAGATATAAAAGGCAGACCTTTTCTCAGATCAAAAGGAGGAAGATGGTCTGCTTGTTCCTTTATTGTTGGTACTTACATTNTTATATCGTGATAATCAAAAGACGAAAATATCAAGTATATTGTCATTTAGTTGGAACTCTGACCGAACTGAAGGACAGCCGAACAAAGAGATAAAAGACGCCCAATCTGAAGGGTGGAATTTCGAGACCAGCTCTCTCAGTCGCCAGATTATGATGGTACACCCTATGCCCGATGGTCAAGTTTATCCCAACAACTGGAGCACATGTTGACATCAAATTTTTGATGTCATGTGTGTAGCGTGTCAACTTGGTTGACTCAGGATGATTTACCGCACATTCATAGCGTCCCTTAGCTCAAGGCATCTATCTAGTCCCCTTGGATCAGGATCTACG
>JXCR01071824.1:10398-26697 GCA_002079205.1 Phalaenopsis hybrid cultivar
GACCAGATACTTGTAAGTATAATATTATTCAAATTCGTTATTTTATTTTTCAAGATGAGTTTGAATATAATTTAAATTTTATATTTTTATTTATAAAAAATTAAGCTAAAATGAAAGCCAGGTTTTAATTAAGAATGTCAATGATTTAAAGATACTGTATTATTATTTAGTATTTTTCGCCTTCACATATATATCAACCAATTCTAATTTATTTACATATATATAACACCTAACCTTTGTTTCTTTACATTTATACCACCCAAAATTTTCAAATCCCAAGAAAAATATCACTATTCCAGTTTTTAAAAAAGGTGAACCAAATTATATGTAAAAATTATTTTTTTTATAGGTACGTAAGTAAATCAGAACTGAGTGTTATGTATGATGTGTGCTAGAAAATTTGTGACGGCAGAATAATGAATTTTTATGTAGAATATCGTCTTAGGTAAAAGAAAACAATCAGTAACGACACCATGAATTTTTATGTAGAAAACCCGTTAAGTGAAAAAAAACACGAGATCTAACCCAATTGTAAAAATATAATATAAGTTTATGATTATAGAGACTCCTTGTCTCAAACATGGAAAATGGTCATTAGGTTTTCTTAGTTACAACGACGACTAACGGCTTCCAGTCGATTGTGGTTGAGATAACATTAGTGTTCGACAGTGGTCGGTGGTTGTCGACAGTGATGGGCAGTTGTCGACAACGATCAATGGTTGTTGGCGATCGGTAGTGGTTGGCGGTGGCTGGCAGCGATTAAAGGTGATGGGAGTGGTGCTTGATTTCTGGTCCTTCTCAAAGCTTCAATTTTTTTTCTCAAGCCACCAGCTCCCCCCTATTTATAATGTTATCATTGTAATTAATGTAAGAATATTAACCACTTTGATCAGACGATCTGAGTTTTATTCAATTAAACAGCGTTTGATAGATATTTGAGTGTCTTAACAATGTTAAAATTGTGCAATCTTGTGCTCATTGGATTCTTCTTATCTAGACGCTCGATTAGACTATAGACTTGTTGGATTCGACATCTGTTTAACCTTCTAAATATGTCTGAAAACCTCCAAGAAATGTTTAATGATTTGATCTGAACTTAATTTGACTCGGCTCGGACTAATTTTGGTAACATTGAGTTCTTCTTGTCGAACTGATCAGTTTGACTTGACTGTAAGTTTGTTAAAATTATATTTCTTGATGATTTTTTGTCGAGGTTTGATATTTCTTACTGAAAAAGTTACCTCAAGATCCATTTCATGCCACGAGATTTGTACCGAATGATCAAATTTTATTGATGGTGTATCAATGTGTGTAAATCTCCTGCATATTAGTATGTTCACAACAGTTATACGTACAATTAAAATTAATTTTTTTTATTAATCTAGCAATTTATGCAATAATCCAAATGAATTCATTTCTAACAGATTATATATATATATATATATAAGAAGCTAATACATGTTCCTATATCATTATAGAATGATATTTTTTATGAACAATAAGAACTTAAATTTTTTGATCGTAATAGACCTTAAAATCATTGTAATTGNCCTCATGCTAATTTTGATAGCTTTAGAGATTTATTGCGCTATCCCTTCTGATGAAATGAGTGCAATAAATGATTCCTATAACATAGGCTCCTTAACGACGGGTGGACTGTCATTAAATAACAGTATCAGAATCTCAAAAAATTTACGTTTATAGATTTATGCTATGAAATAGCTATCTTCTTTTATTAATTTATAAATTGTAAGATTCGAATATAAATGACAAATATTTTTCACAAATCTATACGCCCAAAATAAATCTTTTAATATATATATATATATATATATACATATATGTAGATTTTGATCAGTGTTTTAAGTGATATAAGGGATGCTGGCTACATATTGAGCTGAATTAATAAGAAAAGGTATGTTGCAAAATCCAATGATTTATTGTTGTAAAATTTGCTAGATGCGTAATCTGATTAAATTAGCGTTAGTTATTGACAATCTAAGTTTGAGCATTTAGCAATTATAATTGATGTGTGCTAGAAAAGTTGTAGAGTTAGAGTAATAGATTTTCGTCTTAAAGTTGCACGAGAATTTAGCGCACACTCAAATAAAAGAAAACAATTAGTAGTGACACCAAAAGTTCTTACTTAGAAAACTCATAAAGAGAAAAAATCATGAGGCTTAACCCAGCTGAATAAATCCACTATAAATTAGAAATTACATGTACGATCCTTCGTCCCGCTGACGGGAAATTGATGAGCACTTTTTAGAGTTACAACGTTGGTGTACAGATGAATTTGTTGTAAGAAGTGGGCGGCGACCGGTGATGATCAGTGGAGGCCGACAGGTGGTGGTCGACAACGGTCAGCGATGATCGAGGAAAGTCAATGGTGGTGACGGTGGTCGTCGGTGGTTGACGGCAATTGACAGTGGTTGAAGGTGATCTACGGCGGTTGGCGTAGGTCTACGGATGTTGGCGGCGATCGAAGGCGGTCGGCGATGGTCGAAAATGGCGGGAGTGATGCTGAACTTCAGCTCCTTAACACTTAAAGCTCTTCTTCAAGCTTCAAGTTCTTCTCTCTATCATTAGAGGGGTAAGATTTCATTTATGGTGTTATGAGTGCAATTAATGTAGGCATATAAATCACTTTGAGCGGACGGTCCGGAAAACTTCCTTTGATGAAACGATTTTTATGGACATTTAGTGCCTTAACGAATGCCAGAATTGAGTGATTTTGGGCTCGTTCGATTCGTCTTTTTGAGATGCTCGATTCGACTATAAATATGATTTCACATTCATAAAACCTTTTAAATATGCTCAAAAAACTTCCAAAAAAAATTTAATGGCTTGCTCTGAACTCGCTCGGATTGGACTGATTTTGATCTACCCATTAAGTTTGAGAACTCAATTTTTTAACCTATACCACGCACTTGTTCCGAGCCATCTTGGAGGTGATACCTGATGAGTTCATGTCCTATGCTTCAATTTTGATTTTAGGACTTGTCAGCACATTGATCTTTTATTTTATTGCACTCTTGGATAATGTTGTATGTTGCAAGGATTTACTTGAGCTCAATTTCTTCGTCTTTGTGCCATCTTTTATAGTTTTGTTGTTAGTTGGTAAGTTTTCATCTTCTTAATTTCATAGTTTTTAATCTTTTTTTCTTAATGTTTTTGTATTTTTAGACTTTCGTATATATTTTTTTTCATTAAGAAGTACAAAAGCGGCATCCTCAAATTTCCACCTCCTCCCTTCCCCGAAAAAAATCATATTTACTTGAATGGATATTTCCAACAACCATTTTAAGTCATAGTTTCAAACATCCATATAACACCTAATTCATCCTCTACCACTTTGATGCCACTTTTACTTATTCCTGAAAGGGCAACATCATATAGCTCACATTTAAAAGATATTTAATTTTAGAATATACTGTAATTTTTACATCAAGATTTTTCAAATAAAAAATTAATTTTATAAATTTGAGTTAATTTAAATTGATCAATTCACTAGACATGAATTTTTTCCTTCAAGATTTTTTAAATAAAAAATTAGTCGTATGAGATAGAAATAAACTAAAATAATCGAAATTGATCCATATTCTCTTTGTTAATATTAAATTTTCAAAAATATTGAAAATAAACTCAAGATTAACTCACTCAATACAAAATCTTAAGCCAACTAAGCACCAATTCTTCAAAATTAATGCACCTTAATTTGACTTTTTACCAACCTATCTATAAATCCTAAAAAAGCTTTTTGTCCTCAAAGAAAATTGATTATATTAAAACAAAAGGCCTTCCAAATCATTTGCTGATTTTGAAGCATTCATGAGCTTGCTTGCCCCCATCATTGTTCTAAACAAAGAGGACAGCGGATTGGTCAAAATAACATTATAAAAGCAACGAAGAACGATGCCTTTCTTTGGCAGCTTCTCATGCCCAACACCAATCCTTCGTACTCTTCTTACAAGCGCTTCTCTGCGTGAAGTTTAGCAAATTAGCATATTCTTTCAAGTTTGGATTTTTATATGTTCTCATCATCATTTCATGAGAATTTTTTAAACAGTTGGATAATATAGTTTTGAGATTTAATCAGTAGGTAAGGATTATTGTTGGGCAACTGGCAGCAATAGAAGAGTTGATGCTTGTTTTGGTTAGTTTGACATTCATTAAGTTAAATATTTTATTTTGAGGGGGCTTCGTTACAAAAATGATTAATTTTTTCTCATATTTTGATCCATTTGTCGTAGCTTGCTTTCAGATTTGCGTTGGAAGAGAAATTTAAAAACCATTGGGATCATAAGACTAATTGAAATGATATTATCATTGTTTATATTATTTATTATTGTTATTATCTCCACTTACTCAGTAATGCCAAGGGAAAAAAAGAATGTTTTTAATCATGCTAATTCTCGTGATCTCATAATAATATATTAGTTTCTTTTCAGAAAGATAAGTAGATACAGAACACCTGAAACATTGATATTTATAAATTAACCACTAAAAAGATCTTCTTAAACTGTCAAACCAATGTATTTACGTGTGTCACAATCAAAAAATTGAGAATTTGATAAAAATGAAAAGTAGGGGTTGGGGTTTTACCATGATTTTTGATATTTGAGTGAGAATTTGGAAAATGGATGAAAGAGGCTGATTGATTTGTAAATAGCAAGTTTCGGTTAGTCTGCATGTAATTGCCAGTTTTTTTAATTTGAAGTATTTTTTTATACATGATGACATTGCTTTAATTTGGATACATTATGCTTAATTTTAAGGATTTTAAGAAGTCCCTGTGGTGAAAAAAAAAATTATAGCGACATATTTGCGTGTTAAAAATACTAGACTTAAAAGAATATATCATGATAGTTTTTATATTGATGAAATTTATTTTTTATATGTATAATATGTAACTAATTGGTCAAAAATTATCCTACATTTTTGTTAAAATAAATTTAAGGGTCATTTATATAGATATCACACAATGTTTATCTATTTAAATATCTAACATCACTTTCATATTTAATTACATGCAGAGTATCCCAAACTTTAGTATCATATAAAAATATCATTATTATTTACATCATATTATTTATTATGAATATAAATATAAAAGAGTAGCTAGGTGAAGACCTGATTTGACAGGCTATTGGACACTAAGAACAAATTGGATAAATTAAAGAAAAATGTATCCACAACTTAAAAAAATGCTTATTGTATTTGCTTGATCAGTGTTCATGAACATGCATCAAATGACTGCAATTTGGGCGATTCTAAGCCAAACATTTTAATAAACTAATTCACCAGTTTAGAATCTTCCCTAATTTAAATTGTAAAGTTTAATTAAAAGTTAGGATATGTTAATTAATTCAGATCAGCTTGTTATTTTTTGTTATATTATTGTATTGTTTTATTTAAAATGAATTTTCATTATGCATATTGATTGATAAATTATATTATACAAGTTTGTTATTTATTACTTGAAGCCTCTTATTGGGCAAAAAATAATACATCAAGAGTTCTGATGCAATTTTACATCAGGACTTAAAATAAGGGTCTGCCAAGTGTACAGACAGACCCCTCTTAGTAAAAAAAAAATTTAATACATGGGGGGTCTGTCTATACACTTGATAGGCCTTGATTGAAGTCATGATGCAATATTTTTTCTCTTAGTAGGGTACAATGACATTATAAAAATTGCATTTTTTATATTGTCTTCTCCACACAAAGCAACATTTAAATAATTAATAAATTTGTAAAATATATAGAAGTAACATTTAAATGGAGATAGTAATTCTTTTTTCTAATTTCAAAAAATTGAATTGAACAAATACCTTGTAAAGCATTACAATAATTGGTGGTAGGTTGCTCGCTTGTTTAAAATTTTGTAATTGTTTGACAGATATATATTTAGAAATTAATTTGCATTTTGCCCACAAACACAATGTTTAAATTTGACACATAAAATAAGAGAAAGTTTCTTCCTTCAAGCAATCAAATGGGGCATGTCGGCCTTTTATTTATATTTAATTTTTGAAAATCTTTAATGTGGAATCTCTATGTCTTAGCTTTCATGCAAATAATGGCTAGGTTTTTAATTGATCATTGTTTGGGTCCAAAAATGGCTGTCAAGAATATAAAGATAATGAAGTAGAGTATAAAGTACAAGCCTAATATATATACAAATTACTAAGGAGTACGTATGAGAAGGTTGTATTCACTTGTAATTTTCTCTTAACATAGATCAACATTTATTAATCAAATCATCTAAGGATATATATCAACTAGCATTTACATACATGTAAACCACCCAATTCTTATACATTTATATATCAAACACCCAATTAAACTTTGTTTTTTATATTTATAATGAAGTGCTAGCGTTTTGGAATTTGAAATAAATTATCTGAGTTTCACGATAGACAAATTAGTTATCGTGACATTTTTTTGTCCTGATCACTAATATTCTCTTCTTTTACTCTTGTTCTCCCTCACATTCGTAAAAAATAAATAAAATAAGAAATATATATAATCTTTTCTTCATAGATTGTTTGAAATTGAGTTAGGCCACGTAATCTTTTTTTTTTTTCTTTTCTAGTTGTACTTAGAGTCTCTTTCAAATTTTGTTTATTTATGCATGAAATTTTTATATAATCTTAGGATACATGCATTTCTTAATCGCTGCGAGTATTCATGCATGCATGCAATTATCTTTGTTTATATTTTAGCATTCGCGGTTGATAGGAGTAGCACTAACCATAATGAAGTCACTACTCACTGCAATGAAGTCACTTCAACACTTAACAATTTGAGAATAATTCCTCAACCAAAAAGGCCATATTCTTACTAGAAAAGTCTCTTGATTATCCCTGCAATAATGGATTTTAAAATAAATGATTATCAAGTGAAAGTACATCAACTCTTTGAGAAGATAAGGCAACAAAGAACACTATCACATTATGATGCAGTATTCCAAACACAGAATTAATAATAAGTTTAAGTTAATTGATTTGATGCCACTCATGCAGTGTCCCCTCATTGACATTTTGGAATTCTTATCCTATCACAATTTCAATAGGATCTTCTAAATGTGCTTGTACAACCCATTATTGCCATGCTACATAATCAGATTATAGTCTTAGGCCGGTCAAATCATTGACAATTCTTTGATAGACATCATCGAATGATGCTCACCACTATCATCAACTGCACTTACATCTATCATCATCCATTATGATCGACATGTAAACAATATTGTCATTCAACATTCCACACCACTACAAAAGTAGATAAATTTCTATAATTAAAGTCTTATAATTCATCGCCATCAATAATAAAGGACAAATGTTTATAAATTTTTATTGACACCATAAAACTATTAAAGCTCAATTATATTTTATGAGTATTCACTTCTACAAAGTTTTCATGTAAAAATAATGCATCTTCTATATTTTGGATAATTTATGTGCATAAATTTGGATGCAATCTAACAATAAATTCTATCTCTACAATTATAAGCATTCCAACACCCAAAAAAATATTGAAGTACTTGAAAAAAGATGATTGAGCTCCAAACCATTTTGTTTAGGAGCAACAATTAAAGTATGAAAATGATTAATTATTGATTGGTGCACACAAATAAATTCAATAAACTTGATGCTCAATCTCATTTTCTTAAAAATTTTTAAGATGAGAGAAGTTTTGTTTTTTAACATTAATTGATAGCTTTAACGTTTCTTCAAAAAAAATTTAGGCGCAGAAAAATGTCGAAAAGTAAATCCAAATGGCTTATATAAATGAATATGAAATTCATTTTAAGAAAAATCTATAGCATCTGCTCCCCATGGGCCAACAATATCACCGACTACCTGATCAAAAAACTCTTCCAATCAAGGCAAGATCATCATTGACAAGGAAAATGACTTAATATCACTAGTACAACTTATATGTTGGTTTATGGCTATCAGCCTTCTTTAATTACAATAATGCCAACAAATGATGCTTAAAATATTCTTAAGAAGACGTATAATCAATACAAGGGAAAATTTTTTTCATTATAAGTTTCTCATATAAAAATTAGTACTATTATTAAAAAGATATTTAGCACCTAAACAAAAAAAAAATCATAATTATTCATCATTTTTAAATCTCATTAAATTTTAATGAAATGTCAAATGTCTAAGAAATGAGGGGTCTTAAAAGTAATTTTAGTAAACATTGGCAATTTCAACTACATTCCTCACTTTTATTTTTTTTCATTTTTCTTACTTTTTTTTCATTGCTAAATTGAAAAAGACCTACAATAGTTTTATGTTTTAAATAAACTAATGTACTTTACTTTGTAAAAAACATTATTAAATTTAATTGTTTTGTATTTTATTACATAAATTTAAATTTTTTAANGTTCCTCACTTTTATTTTTTTCCATTTTTCTTACTTTTTTTTCATTGCTAAATTGAAAAAGACCTACAATAGTTTTATGTTTAAAATAAACTAATTTACTTTACTTTGTAAAAAACATTATTAAATTTAATTGTTTTGTATTTTATTACATAAATTTAAATTTTTTAAAACTCGCCAATTTTAATAGTGATAAATAATTTCGCCTAAACTTATAATTTTTTTTTTAATTTCTATGTTGAAATGTTTATAGCTGTTGAGGCGAGTTTTCATCTTAGAATTATTTAAAAAACTATACATCGAATAATGACTCACAAAACATAGATAATGCATTATTTTTTATTGGAAAAAAATCACAAAACCTGATTCAGCATACAAAGTCTATAATTCTTCGTAATTATACATTATGAAATAAAAGATTTGAACTGTAAGAGATGTCTATTGTAGTGAAGAATTAGCATCAATTGAAGATAACAATGGACATAGACATCATGGAATGGTGATACAAGAGACAACATAAGATACTAGTATTTGACAATTACGACCATTGGAGGACACACAATGACGTCTATCATAGTCAATATTTGACTAGGAATGGTGCTGGACAAGGGGTGATGGGCATTAATTTTAATTGATGATGATGAGTGACATGTGAAATTAAGAATGACGACACAAAAGGTCTATGTATATTTTTAAGGATGGGGAAAATATCTATGGTGGCAAAAAAGGTTGCAAGTGGCCCTTGGAAATCTAAAATGCTAGAACTTTATGGATTCTTTCCATAAAAAGCCGTTCATAATTTGTAAGTGCATGTTCAAATTATACATATTTTAATAGGGTATCCTAGTCCTTTTCATTAAAGAATTAATATATTACATAAGATGTTCAAAGGAGTCCTTGNTCACTAGGGCTAAATTTTATAGTCAGTAAATTAAATTTGATTCAATGGATATATTGAGGAATGTGTAAATAATTAAGATTAGAATTTCTTTTATTTTTAAGTTAATTCAAACCATAGAATTTATTTCAACGAAAGAAACATATAAGCGTGTTCAGACTTCTACATTCAATTGGATGACTTTTTCCAACGAAAAATTCGTCCCGGATACCACACTCTTGAAAATATTAGTATTACTTAATTATTTTGGGAAATTTACATGTGCAGCACACAATTTTTATGTATTATGAAAGAATGGGTGCGTCGTGGAGGGCTTAAAACGAAAGAGTGGGTGTGTTGTGAATGCAGCAGAACGAAAGAATATGTAAGTCGTAAAGGTAGTGACCCGAAAGGTGGGTGTTTTGTTGAGGCAATGTTCCCAAAGATAGGTGTGTCGTGGAGGAGGTCACCCAAATGGGTTGGCGTGTCGTGGAGGCAGCGGCCGAAAAGTGGGCGTGTCTTGGCCAAAAGGGTGGGTGTGTCGTAGAGGCAGCGATCAAAAGAATGTGTTTGTCGTGGATGCAGTGACCCGAACGAGTTCCCGCGACACTCCAGAGCAAGGTCGTAGGAAGTACAGACATGTAACATGGAAGGTTGTGTTGTGGAGGCATTAACCCGAAAGGGTGGGCGTGTCGTGGGGGCAGTGGCCTATGAAAATAGGTATGTCGTGGAGGCAGTGACCCGAAAGGGTAGGCGTGTCGTGGAGACAGTGATTTAAATGATAGTTTTGTTGTGGAGACAGTGAAGTTAAAAAGTGGCAAGTCGTGGAGGCAACGACCCAATTGAATGAGTGTGTCAAAGGGTGTTGTGTCGGTCAGACCAAAGTGATCGGTCGATCTGGCCAGGGAGGCCAATCAGATCAAATTGGTCGGTCGACCGGATCAGAGAGGTTAATCAGACAAAATAATCGGTCTATCGGCTCGGGGCAGTCAGTTGAACGTAAGGGATAAGCGTGCAAGAAATACAAATCAAGTGATTGTTCGACCGAACAAGGGCGATCAGTCAGACCAAAGTGATCAATAAATTAGGACTGAGCGGTCGATCGACAAAGCTTGGGCAGCCCATCGATTCAAAGAGATTGATTGGCCAGGCCAGAGCGACCAGTTGACCATGTCGGAGCAAACATTCGATCGGGTCGGGGTAGCCGGTGGGACAAGCGATTGGTGGGCCGAGCCGGGATGACCAGTCGAACCAAAGTGATCGGTCGACCAAACAGTGTCATCCAATCTGAACAAAGTATGATGCAACCTGCAAAGTGCTGGATGTAATACAAACTCAACTTAATGCAAGTAATCACGATCGATAGCGAGCCATAGTCGTGTTAACGTCCTCGCTTGGGTACGTAGGGTTTAGCGCATGGATAAGCGTCATAGCCACTTTCTGCTTTGACAAGACATGTGTGGAGCTTAGCATATGGATTTCCGAAAAAGAAACACTCCGCATTGTTGTGGAATTGACTAGTTACAAAGCTTTTCTCATTTCACAACTTCTCATGACTTTGCAAAGTAAGCTTGTTGTAAAATTTTTCTTACTTCATAAAATCCAAATATCCCAACCCCTCCTAGGAGGGTTGGAAATGCCAGAGCAAGGGGAAATTGAGATTCCGATCTGCTTAGGATTTTGGTCCAGTTTTGCAACGTGAATCACTCGGCCTCACAAAGGATTTGGCAACACATGTACGTCTTAACCTAGGGCTTTCTCTAGGAAATAAACAACCAACCAATAGGTATATGGGAGTGTCAAATTATGTCAGTCGGCCAACTTTCTTAGTGTGGGGGACCAAATCCACGACGACACCACAAAATTGGCCAATCAAAAGGCGTACTGTCGGACCAACCAGTGTCGTTCAACCAATTGCAACATCCGTCAACGAACAATTGATTGCATCGGAAGATATCGAGTGCTCGATCAAACCCGCCCCGTGTGGGCGACCATAACCCACCACACATAGTAAAAACTACTCCTAGGGTTGGCTAAGAAGAAAACGCGAGGGATTTTAGAGAATCTCACCAACATGACATTTGATGTCGAATTTCTTCAGGTAGGATGAAGCTCAGAAAATAATAAAAACTCCAATAAACACACTTGACTAACATGTTTTGAATATTTTAAACTTTAAATTTATATTACATATATAATATAAATAAAGTAAAATGTTTCTTTTTATTTTAAAATGTATTACTTTAAAAATTTATTGCTACCCAGCAATGCTATCATTTTTCATGTTCATTTCATTTTCTATGATTTTTTCTTAAACATTTATTCATTTTTTCTTACTAAACCAACATTTTCTTGAACGTCGAGCAAGTAATCTTTAATATGTTGCCATGAATTTTTTTTTTCAATTAAATTTATATGTTTATTAACTTCAATGAAAAATTAAATAAATTCTTTTTGCAAATGAATTTCTTTTATTTTTATTGAGTTTATATAATTAATTTATAACTTTTTTAACATTAAATTAAATATATATAATCTAAATTTGTGTTCTATCTTTTAAATAATATTCGAATTCTGTTTCTATGTGCTGTCTTATTCTTAATTTGATATCTATAGTCGTACACCACAAATTCAATATATTGGACATGTATGCTGGCCTTGCTAGTTATATCAATTTGCCGGTTATGCCTATATTCTCTATTGAATAAGGCACATTATAATATGAAGATTTTGTTGGATTTCGTACAAATTTGCTGCATGAATTTTTATTTTGTTTATTAGGGGCTTCTAAACATCTAGAACTTGGGGAAAGGCAGGAGAATATAAAGATGTTCTTTTGTTTATATATAATAAAGAGGGTCGCACCAAGCTTTTATTAATATAAAGATGTTACAAAAGAAATGAGTTGTAAGGGTGAAGAAGGAGTTTTTATTGTGTATGTACACTTGAAGCAAATTTACTTCTGGTGTCCAATCAGGACTGTTGTAATATATTTTTTTGTTTTTTTTTTTAATTTTTAGGGTGGGACACACTCAAATTTTTTGGACGGTTCTGATTGGACACCAGACACAAATTTATGTCTAGTGTCCGTACGTAATATAAAATCATGAAGAAGACATGAAACAACATCATAAAGCCAAAAAATTATAAAACAACAACGAGCAAAGATAAAAAAGAAGTTAAAACAAAAAAAAAATAGCTCACAAAATACAACTTATCAAATGTATGCCTTCATCCGGGAAGATAGGGTGATCAAAAGGTGATATCACGTGCCTTCAACTAGCAGGAGTTATGAGGAAAGTCAACCAAATGCAACAACATTAGGGGGGTCATATCATCCAAAAGGAGTGGAATACAAAGAGCTCCAAAATGTTGTACATGTTCAAAGAGATAAGAAGACTTCATTGTTATTAGTTAAACGATTGAGCCCTTTGCTAGTGTTGTAGATATCATCACAGCTTTTAGAAAATATCCAAAGCACTCAAAAGGAATTTGAAATTTCATCCAAAATCCAAAGATCTTTGGTTTAACCTCCATAATTCTCTGATTCAAGTCATTGAAATGATATCCGTATGCAAATGACCCCAGTAATGGTCATGTGTTTGTAAAAAGACATCTCTCACTAGTCCATAAAATAGGGGAAAATTATGTGAGAGTGGTATATATAGGTGGGGTTGGAGCAATTCAGCTTTTGAAGCAAATATGGAGCGTTATGGGACCAAAGTTACATATCCTTACTCAAATGTGAATTTACTTCCTTAAATGAGGCCAAAAGAACAAGACACGGGAAAACAATGCAGAGTATCATAAATGAAGTCATATCCATTAAAGAAAAACCTAACAACAAAATAGATATAAGGGAGAGTCCAAGAGCAAATTCTTATAAGTGAGAGATTTTTAATGCTATCAGGAATATCACTGTTGAATTTTCATATCCCATTTTTTTCTCTTCAACGACAAGCTTAACTTATTGACAGGGTCAACAAGACAACAGGGTTAATGAGACCAGTGTGGACATTAGTGTGGCATGACACTATAATGAAGCAATTACATTGGATTAAGGTAGGTACTGCATCTGCTAGTGAGCACTAAATTAGATATGGTTAGCTTTCATATATCACAAACTATTGTGAGGTTGGCATGATAGGCACATGAAATATTTGGAGCAACTAAGCTTTGAGCATACTACACAATGGTTAGATTGACTAAAAATTAGCTTATGACGATAAGCATCACTTAGAGGTATGTGTGATGTTCTCAAATATTGTGAAATAATTGAGTCATGTAAGCAAATTGGATCAACCATTGATTATGTAAACATGACTGTAAATTATTCTATGAACATATTAGGATTTAAAATGTTTTAAGAGATGATGAGTATGCTTTTAGGTTATATAGACAACATAAGTTAAATTCATAAGCCAAGTGAGATGTGAAAATGTTGTCGTCACTTTAAGGAAAAAAAAACCTCTTAAATGAATAAAGGAAGGCAATAATCAAATTAACATGAGGCTTTCTATAATAGGCTAAAAAGAGCATACATTTTCACATTTCATACTAATATGTTCTAAAAAATTATTTTAATTGTGAATGGATCTCGAAGCATTTTGAATAAGGAACAATACCGAATATGAATTTATGATCATCAAAGCCCCAAATCTAGCAAGCTTATACTCAAACTTACCATCTCGATAAAGCGAGTTCAATGAAGTCAAAGTTGGTTTGATATAAGTCCAATCAAGCCTAGATCAACTCGTTTAAGTGTGATTAGAGGCTTTGGATGAGCAATTGAATATTCAAATGGATTTAAATCTGACAAGCTTATTGTTAAATCGAGAGTCTCATCGGGCCAAATGCAACCAGCTTTAGATCACTCAATTTTGATATCATTATATCAATCATATGCTCTTAGAGTACCATTTGATCAAACGGATCGCTCTAAGTCGTCCAATGGAGTGGTCTGGATTCATACAATATTTTCAGAGGATATCACTCACAAAATATAGAAATAGACCGTCATTTTCTTCATGAAAGAGGATTTGAGACCAAGATTTGGAAGAAAAAATTGAAGCTCCACCACTTGAGGGTGCAAGATCTCCATTACCATTGACTGTCATTGACCAGTCCACACCATTAAATGACCATGGACGTAATTACCCGACAACTGCGATTAAGTCGTTGTCACAATCAAACCATTATTGCACGGTTACAGTTGTTGAGCTACTGTCACTGTTGGACAATTATTGCTCGAGCACCACTACCTTACCACCACCATCATCAAACCACCGTCACCACCACCTGTCCACCACCACCACCTGTCCACCACCACCACCATCGCTTCACATGGATGCCCTGCCACAGACGTCTGACCACAATTATCGGAGGACCATCGCTACCCAACCAACACCGTCATTATCTCGCCACTGCGCGAACTATCGTGTGTGGCCACTGTTACCATAAAACCACCATCATCGCCACCAGACCACTATCATTTGACTGTCACCCGTCTGATCGCCATCACTACCTTCACTATTGCTCGGTCACCACTATTTGACCGTCTTCGTCGCCATACCACTGTTGCCCGACCACCACCTTCAAGTTGTTGTCAGTTTAGAAGCATTCTTGCCTGTCCATCGTCGTCTAGCCTCCACCACCATCGGACCACCGTCACCACCACCGACCATCACAGTCTGATTGTCGCTGTCAGACCAACATTTTGCATCCTCCACTAGTATTGATGCCTGGCCACCGTTGTCTCCACCGGACTACTGTCATCTCTGCCAGACTACCACCATCGTCATCACCAAAGCTCTGATGCCCAACCGTCACCGTTATTGCCATTGCTGACATCAAACTTGCTTGCACTTGATCTCTACCGCATGCCTTTCTTCACATTACCACCACTTCATCAGTATTTTCAACCACTTCCCTAGCGAAAAGTCACATCCTGCTCATGTAATATGGCTTCTGACTATTAAAGAGCTGATAAAGTTTTGTAACATGCATCAATATAGTGGAACCATTTCAACTGGGTCAAACTCGTGATTTTTGCCCCTTCAAGCTTTCCATGTAAAAACTCATTGCATCTTGTTTATCAATTTTTCTTAACTATGTGTGTGCCGGATCTTCATACACTACTAAAACGTACCGCCGCAACTCTTATAAATTGAAATGAAATAGAGAAATTTGGTTAGTTATATCATTTAATTATATAACTAACTCATTTGCAATCAAAAAGATGAGGCTATGATTTGCGGGGAACGTTCAATTGTTTCTTTAGCAAGAAATGCTGAAGTTAAAATGAAACGGACACAAACTTACGGACCCCGTACTGCTAATAATAAATCCAAAACATAATTAGCAATTTAGCATGCATGCACGTAGTAACCTTCTATCTTTTATTATACATTAAAAAAAGAATCCATTAAAATGAAGCAATCCAAAACTTATGGGACTATTTAAGTATTCTAGTAATTGTCAGGGCCGCATCAATAATTTTGTATTCCATAAAAATAGTTAATAAATTTTAAATTTCAATTATTGCCGGTGCTCTAAGTTCACGTTGACCAATATAAATGGTGGGTCACGTATCTTCCCATATTTATGGTCATCTATTTAAAAGCTTACAGCTAGCTGTTAACAAACCTACTTTGAGCAGAGTAGGCGTAAGCTCAAAATGGGCTCGATAAAAAAATTCAAAATTAGGTCTGCTCCTTTATTTCGCTCCAATCTCGATCAGAGCTAGAAACTTGAATTAATTTTTGAGCCATTAATGATCTTTGAGCTAAATTTGTTGAATTCACAATAGTAATCCAATTTCACGCCGAACTTGTGTCGACTCGCCATAAATTTGATTCAAAATTTTGACTCATATCTCAACTTTTTTATTTAGATCTCACCTAAATTCGAGCCAAATATTAAGTATTTTTTTTTTTTTTACTTGAGAGATAAATTATTTCTAGGACAAGCGCGCGAGACGATCAGGCACGCTTTCGCACGATCATAGCACGTGCGATACAATA
>JXCR01071824.1:27213-118367 GCA_002079205.1 Phalaenopsis hybrid cultivar
CCATGGACTACGGCAAATGGGCGGTGACCAGATACTTGTAAGTATAATATTATTCAAATTCGTTTTTTTATTTTCCAAGATGAGTTTGAATATAATTTAAATTTTATATTTTTATTTATAAAAAAATTAAGCTAAAATCAAAGCCAGGTTTTAATTAAGAATGTCAATGATTTAAAGATACAGTATTATTAGTTAGTATTTCTCGCCTTCACATATATATCAACCAATTCTAATTTATTTACATATCTAACAGCTAAGCTTTGCTTCTTTACATTTATACCACCCAAAATTTTCAAATACCAACAAAAATATCACTACGCCAGTTTTTTAAAAAGGTGAACCAAATTATATGTAAAAATTAATTTTTTTTTTATAGTTATGTAAATAAATTAGAACTGAGTGTTATGTGTGATGCATGTTAGAAAGTTCGTGGCGGCAGAATAATAGATTTTTATGTAGAATATTGTCTTAGGTAAAAGAAAACAACCAGTAATGACATCATTAATTTTTAAGTAGAAAATCCGTTAAGGGAAAAAAACACGAGGTCTGGCTCAATTGTAAAAATATAATATATGTTGATAATTATAGAAATTCATTTTCTCAAACATAGAAAATAGTCACTAGGTTTTACAAGTTACAACGTCGACTGACGGCTTCCAGTCGATGGTGGTTGAGACAACATTAGTGTTCGACGGTGGTCGGTGGTTGTCGACGGTGGTCTGTGGTTGTCGACGGTGGTGGGTAGTTGTTGACAACGATCGATGGCTGTTGGCGGTAATCGATGACGGTTGTCGGGTGTCGACGACGGTCGGTGGTGGTTGACAGCGATCGGTAGTGGTTGGCGGTGGCTGACAACGATTGATGGTGATGGGAGTGATGTTGGATTTCTGGTTCTTTTCAAAGCTTCAATTTTTTTCTCAAGCCTCCAGCTCCCCCCTATTTATAGTGTTATCGTTGTAATTAATGCAGGAATATGAACCGCTTTGATCGGACGATCTGAGCTTCATTCAATTAAATAACGTTTGATAGATATTTGAGTGTCTTAACAATGTTAGAATTGTGCAATCTTGTGCTCATTGGATTCTTCTTATCTAGACACTCGATTAGACTATAGACTTGCTAGATTCGATATTCATTTAATCTTCTAAATATGACCGAAAAACCTCCAAGAGATGCTTAATGATTTGATCTGAAATTAATTAGACTCGACTTTGACTAATTTTGATAACATTGGTTTCTTCTTGTCAAGCGGGTCAGTTTGATTGTAAGTTTGTTAAAATCATATTTCTTGACGATGTTTTGTCGAGATTTGAATATTTATTGCTGAAAAAGTTGCCTCGAGATCCATGTCATGCTACGAGATTCGTACCGAATGATGAAAATTTATTGATGGCGTGTCAATGTGTGTAAATCTCCTAAATATTAGTATGTTCACAACGGTTATAAGTACAATTAAAATTAATTTTTTTATTTATTAATCTAGCAATTTATGCAATAATCCAAATGAATTCATTTCTAACATATTATATATATATAAAAGAAGTTAATACATGTTACTATATCATTATAGAATGAGATTTTTATGAACAACAAGAAATTAATTTTTTTATCATAATAGACCTTAAAATCATTGTAATTGACTAGATAGAGATGAATACATGATGAATTAGTCAAAATTCCCAATTTATATATATTTTGAAATAAAATTGAACATTTATTAGCATTATATGTTATAAAAATAATAGAGCATTTATTAGCTGATCAATAATGTACATGAGTAGCTATTCCAATAATATTCATTTGGACAACCCACAATAAAACAATAAAAGTAGACTGTTAAATGTCGCCAACCACCTCATGCTAATTTTGATAGCTTTAGAGATTTATTGCGCTATCCCTTCTGATGAAATGAGTGCAATAAATGGTTCCTATAACATAAGCTCCTTAACGACGGGTGGACTGTCATTAAATAACAGTATCAGGATCTCAAAAAATTTACGTTTATAGATTTATGCTATGAAATAGCTATGTTCTTTTTATTAATTTATAACTTGTAAGATTCGAATTTAAATGAAAAATATTTTTCGCAAATCTATACGGCCAAAATAAATCTTTTAATATATATATATATATATGTAGGTATGTATGTATGTATGTATGTATGTATGTATTGATATGTAGATTTTGATCAGTGTTTTAATTGATATAAGGTATGCTTGCTACATATTGAGCTGAATTAATAAGAAAAGGT
Organism: Phalaenopsis hybrid cultivar; assembly: GCA_002079205.1. Taxonomy (NCBI): domain Eukaryota; kingdom Viridiplantae; phylum Streptophyta; class Magnoliopsida; order Asparagales; family Orchidaceae; genus Phalaenopsis; species Phalaenopsis hybrid cultivar. The sequence goes on from JXCR01071824.1 coordinate 29,465, forward strand.
ATGTGGCAAGATCCAATGATTAATTGTTGTAAAATTTACTAGATGCGTAATCTAATTAAATTAGCGTTAGTTATTGACCATCTAAGTTTGAGCATTTAGCAATTAAGGTTGATGTGGGCTAGAAAAGTTGTAGAGGTAGAGTAATAGATTTTCGTCTTAGAGTTGCACGAGAATTTAGCACACACTCAATAAAAGAAAACAATTAGTAGTGACACCAAAGTTTTTACTTAGAAAACTCATAAAGGGAAAAAATCACGGGGCTTAGCCCAGCTGAAGAAATCTACTATAAACTGGATATTACATGTACAATCATTTGTCCCACTGATTGGAAATTGATAAGCACTTTTTAGAGTTATAATGTTGATGTAAGGATGAATTTGTTGTAAGAAGTGGGCGGCGACCGATGAAGATTAGTGGAGGCTAACAGGGGGTGGTCGACAACGGTCAACGATGATCGAGGGCAGTCGATGGTGGTGACGGTGGTCGGCGGACATTGGTCGACGGCAGTCGACAGTGATCTACAGCGGTTGGCACAGGTCTACGGATGTTGGCGGGGATCGAAGGCGGTCGGCAATAGTCGAAGAAGGTTGGAGTGATGATGGACTTTAGCTCCTCAACACTTAAAGCTCTTCTTCAAGCTTCAAGTTCTTCTCCCCATCATGAGAGGAATAAGATTATATTTATAGTGTTATGGATGTAATTAATGTAGGCATATAAACCACTTTGAGCGGACGGTCCGGAAAGCTTCATTTGATGAAATGATTTTTATGGACATTTAGTGCCTTAATGAATGCCAAAATTGAGTGATTTTGGGCTCGTTCGATTCATCTTTTCGAGATGCTCGATTCGACTATAAATATGATTTGACAGTGGTCGACAGTGATTTACGACGGTCGGCGCAGGTCTAGGGATATTGGGGGTGATCGAAGGCGGTCGGAGATGGTCGAAGATGGCTGGAGTGATGCTGGACTTCAGCTCCCTAACACTTAAAGCTCTTCTTCAAGCTTCAAGTTCTTCTCTCCATCGTGAGAGGAGTGAGATTCTATTTATTGTGTTATGGGTGCAATTAATATAGGCATATAAACCACTTTGAGCGGATGATCCAGAAAGCTTCCTTTGATGTAATGATTTTTATGGACATTTAGTGCCTTAACAAATGCCAAAATTGAGTGATTTTGGGCTCGCTCGTTCTATTCGTCTTTTCGAGATGCTCGGTTATACTATAAATATGATTTGACATTCATAAGACCTTTTAAATATGCTCAAAAAACTTCCAAGAAAAATTTAATGGCTTGATCTGAACTCGCTCGGATTGGACTGATTTTGATCTACCCATTAAGTTTGAGAACTCAATTTTTTTAACTGATACCACGCACTTGTTCCGAGCTGTCTTGGAGGTGATACCTGATGAGTTCATGTCCTATGCTTCAATTTTGATTTTAGGACTTATCGGCACATTGATCTTTTATTTTATTGCACTCTTGGATAATGTTGTATGTCGCAAGGATTTACTTGAGCTCAATTTCTTCGTCTTTATGCCATCTTTTATAGTTTTGTTGTTAGTTGATAAGTTTTCATCTTCTTAATTTCATAGTTTTTAATCTCTTTTTCTTAATGTTTTTGTATTTTTAGACTTTCGTATAATTTTTTTTTTTTCATTAAGAAGTACATAAGCGCCATCCTCAAATTTCCACCTCATCCCCTCCCCGAAAGAAATCATATTTACTTACATGGATATTTCCAACAACCATTTTAAGTCATAGTTTCAAACATCCATATAACACCTAATTCATCCTCTACTACTTCGATGCCACTTTTAGTTATTCCTGAAAGGGCAACATCATATAGCTCACATTTAAAGGATATTTAATTTTAGAATATCCTGTGATTTTTACATCAAGATTTTTCAAATAAAAAATTAATTTTATAAATTTGAGTTAATTTAAATTGATCAATTCACTAGACATGATTTTTTCCTTCAAGATTTTTTAAATAAAAAACTAGTTGTATGAGATAGAAATAAACTAAAATAATTGAAATTGATCCATATTCTCTTTGTTAATATTAAATTATCAAAAATATTGAAAATAAACTCGAGATTAACTCACTCAATTACAAAATCTTAAGCCAACCAAGCACCAATACTTCAAAATTAATGCACCTTAATTTGACTTTTTACCAACCTATCTATAAATCCTAAAAAGCCTTTTTGTCCTCAAAGAAAATTGATTATACTAAAACAAAAGGCCTTCCAAATCATTTGCTGATTTTGAAGCATTCATGAGCTTGCTTGCCCCCATCATTGTTCTAAACAAAGAGGACAGCGGATTGGTCAAAATAAGATTATAAAAGCAACGAAGAACGATGCCTTTCTTTGGCAGCTTCTCATGCCCAACACCAATCCTTCGTACTCTTCTTACAAGCGCTTCTCTGCGTGAAGTTTAGCAAATTAGCATATTCTTTCAAGTTTGGATTTTTATATGTTCTCATTATCATTTCATGAGAATTTTTTAAACAGTTGGATAATATAGTTTTGAGATTTAATTAGTAGGTAAGGATTATTGTTGGGCAACTGGCAGCAATAGAAGANCATCATTTCATGAGAATTTTTTAAACAGTTGGATAATATAGTTTTGAGATTTAATCAGTAGGTAAGGATTATTGTTGGGCAACTGGCAGCAATAGAAGAGTTGATGCTTGTTTTGGTTAGTTTGACATTCATTAAGTTAAATATTTTATTTTGAGGGGGCTTCGTTACAAAAATGATTATTTTTTCTCATATTTTGATCCATTTGTCGTAGCTTGCTTTCAGATTTGCGTTGGAAGAGAAATTTAAAAACCATTGGGATCATAAGACTAATTGAAATGATATTATCATTGTTTATATTATTTATTATTGTTATTATCTCCACTTACTCAATGATGCCAAGGGAAAAAAAGAATGTTTTTAATCATGCTAATTCTCGTGATCTCATAATAATATATTAGTTTCTTTTCAGAAAGATAAGTAGATACAGAACACCTGAAACATTGATATTTATAAATTAACCACTAAAAAGATCTTCTTAAACTGTCAAACCAATGTATTTACGTGTGTCACAATCAAAAAATTGAGAATTTGATAAAAATGAAAAGTAGGGGTTGGGGTTTTACCATGATTTTTGATATTTGAGTGAGAATTTGGAAAATGGATGAAAGAGGCTGATTGATTTGTAAATAGCAAGTTTCGGTTAGTCTGCATGTAATTGCCAGTTTTTTTAATTTGAAGTATTTTTTTATACATGATGACATTGCTTTAATTTGGATACATTATGCTTAATTTTAAGGATTTTAAGAAGTCCCTGTGGTGAAAAAAAAAATTATAGCGACATATTTGCGTGTTAAAAATACTAGACTTAAAAGAATATATCATGATAGTTTTTATATTGATGAAATTTATTTTTTATATGTATAATATGTAACTAATTGGTCAAAAATTATCCTACATTTTTGTTAAAATAAATTTAAGGGTCATTTATATAGATATCACACAATGTTTATCTATTTAAATATCTAACATCACTTTCATATTTAATTACATGCAGAGTATCCCAAACTTTAGTATCATATAAAAATATCATTATTATTTACATCATATTATTTATTATGAATATAAATATAAAAGAGTAGCTAGGTGAAGACCTGATTTGACAGGCTATTGGACACTAAGAACAAATTGGATAAATTAAAGAAAAATGTATCCACAACTTAAAAAAATGCTTATTGTATTTGCTTGATCAGTGTTCATGAACATGCATCAAATGACTGCAATTTGGGCGATTCTAAGCCAAACATTTTAATAAACTAATTCACCAGTTTAGAATCTTCCCTAATTTAAATTGTAAAGTTTAATTAAAAGTTAGGATATGTTAATTAATTCAGATCAGCTTGTTATTTTTTGTTATATTATTGTATTGTTTTATTTAAAATGAATTTTCATTATGCATATTGATTGATAAATTATATTATACAAGTTTGTTATTTATTACTTGAAGCCTCTTATTGGGCAAAAAATAATACATCAAGAGTTCTGATGCAATTTTACATCAGGACTTAAAATAAGGGTCTGCCAAGTGTACAGACAGACCCCTCTTAGTAAAAAAAAAATTTAATACATGGGGGGTCTGTCTATACACTTGATAGGCCTTGATTGAAGTCATGATGCAATATTTTTTCTCTTAGTAGGGTACAATGACATTATAAAAATTGCATTTTTTATATTGTCTTCTCCACACAAAGCAACATTTAAATAATTAATAAATTTGTAAAATATATAGAAGTAACATTTAAATGGAGATAGTAATTCTTTTTTCTAATTTCAAAAAATTGAATTGAACAAATACCTTGTAAAGCATTACAATAATTGGTGGTAGGTTGCTCGCTTGTTTAAAATTTTGTAATTGTTTGACAGATATATATTTAGAAATTAATTTGCATTTTGCCCACAAACACAATGTTTAAATTTGACACATAAAATAAGAGAAAGTTTCTTCCTTCAAGCAATCAAATGGGGCATGTCGGCCTTTTATTTATATTTAATTTTTGAAAATCTTTAATGTGGAATCTCTATGTCTTAGCTTTCATGCAAATAATGGCTAGGTTTTTAATTGATCATTGTTTGGGTCCAAAAATGGCTGTCAAGAATATAAAGATAATGAAGTAGAGTATAAAGTACAAGCCTAATATATATACAAATTACTAAGGAGTACGTATGAGAAGGTTGTATTCACTTGTAATTTTCTCTTAACATAGATCAACATTTATTAATCAAATCATCTAAGGATATATATCAACTAGCATTTACATACATGTAAACCACCCAATTCTTATACATTTATATATCAAACACCCAATTAAACTTTGTTTTTTATATTTATAATGAAGTGCTAGCGTTTTGGAATTTGAAATAAATTATCTGAGTTTCACGATAGACAAATTAGTTATCGTGACATTTTTTTGTCCTGATCACTAATATTCTCTTCTTTTACTCTTGTTCTCCCTCACATTCGTAAAAAATAAATAAAATAAGAAATATATATAATCTTTTCTTCATAGATTGTTTGAAATTGAGTTAGGCCACGTAATCTTTTTTTTTTTTCTTTTCTAGTTGTACTTAGAGTCTCTTTCAAATTTTGTTTATTTATGCATGAAATTTTTATATAATCTTAGGATACATGCATTTCTTAATCGCTGCGAGTATTCATGCATGCATGCAATTATCTTTGTTTATATTTTAGCATTCGCGGTTGATAGGAGTAGCACTAACCATAATGAAGTCACTACTCACTGCAATGAAGTCACTTCAACACTTAACAATTTGAGAATAATTCCTCAACCAAAAAGGCCATATTCTTACTAGAAAAGTCTCTTGATTATCCCTGCAATAATGGATTTTAAAATAAATGATTATCAAGTGAAAGTACATCAACTCTTTGAGAAGATAAGGCAACAAAGAACACTATCACATTATGATGCAGTATTCCAAACACAGAATTAATAATAAGTTTAAGTTAATTGATTTGATGCCACTCATGCAGTGTCCCCTCATTGACATTTTGGAATTCTTATCCTATCACAATTTCAATAGGATCTTCTAAATGTGCTTGTACAACCCATTATTGCCATGCTACATAATCAGATTATAGTCTTAGGCCGGTCAAATCATTGACAATTCTTTGATAGACATCATCGAATGATGCTCACCACTATCATCAACTGCACTTACATCTATCATCATCCATTATGATCGACATGTAAACAATATTGTCATTCAACATTCCACACCACTACAAAAGTAGATAAATTTCTATAATTAAAGTCTTATAATTCATCGCCATCAATAATAAAGGACAAATGTTTATAAATTTTTATTGACACCATAAAACTATTAAAGCTCAATTATATTTTATGAGTATTCACTTCTACAAAGTTTTCATGTAAAAATAATGCATCTTCTATATTTTGGATAATTTATGTGCATAAATTTGGATGCAATCTAACAATAAATTCTATCTCTACAATTATAAGCATTCCAACACCCAAAAAAATATTGAAGTACTTGAAAAAAGATGATTGAGCTCCAAACCATTTTGTTTAGGAGCAACAATTAAAGTATGAAAATGATTAATTATTGATTGGTGCACACAAATAAATTCAATAAACTTGATGCTCAATCTCATTTTCTTAAAAATTTTTAAGATGAGAGAAGTTTTGTTTTTTAACATTAATTGATAGCTTTAACGTTTCTTCAAAAAAAATTTAGGCGCAGAAAAATGTCGAAAAGTAAATCCAAATGGCTTATATAAATGAATATGAAATTCATTTTAAGAAAAATCTATAGCATCTGCTCCCCATGGGCCAACAATATCACCGACTACCTGATCAAAAAACTCTTCCAATCAAGGCAAGATCATCATTGACAAGGAAAATGACTTAATATCACTAGTACAACTTATATGTTGGTTTATGGCTATCAGCCTTCTTTAATTACAATAATGCCAACAAATGATGCTTAAAATATTCTTAAGAAGACGTATAATCAATACAAGGGAAAATTTTTTTCATTATAAGTTTCTCATATAAAAATTAGTACTATTATTAAAAAGATATTTAGCACCTAAACAAAAAAAAAATCATAATTATTCATAATTTTTAAATCTCATTAAATTTTAATGAAATTTCAAATGTCTAAGAAATGAGGGGTCTTAAAAGTAATTTTAGTAAACATTGGCAATTTCAACTACGTTCCTCACTTTTATTTTTTTCCATTTTTCTTACTTTTTTTTCATTGCTAAATTGAAAAAGACCTACAATAGTTTTATGTTTAAAATAAACTAATTTACTTTACTTTGTAAAAAACATTATTAAATTTAATTGTTTTGTATTTTATTACATAAATTTAAAAATTTTTAAACTCGCCAATTTTAATAGTGATAAATAATTTTGCCTAAACTTATAATTTTATTTTATTTTTTTTTAAATTTCTGTGTTGAAATGTTTATAGCTGTTGAGGCGAGTTTTCATCTTAGGATTATTTAAAAACCTATACATAGAATAATGACTCACAAAACGTAGATAATGCATTATTTTTTATTGGAAAAAAATCACAAAACCTGATTTGTAATTGTACATTATGAAATAAAAGATTTGAACTATAAGGGATGTCTATTGTAGTGAAGAATTGGCATCAATTGAAGATAACAATGGACATAGACATCATGGAATGGTGATACAAGAGACGACATAAGATACTAGTATTTAACAATTAAGACCATTGGAGGACACACAATGACGTCTATCATAGTCAATATTTGACTAGGAATGGTGCTCTACAAGGGGTGATGGGCATTAATTTTAATTGATGATGATGCGTGACATGTGAAATTAAGAATAATGACACCAAAAGTAGTTCTATGTATATTTTTAAGGATGGGGAAAATATCTATGGTGGCAAAAAAGGTTGCAAGTGGCCCTTGGAAATCTAAAATGCTAGAACTTTACGGATTCTTTCCATAAAAAGCCGTTCATAATTTGGAAGTGCATGTTCAAATTATACATTTTTTAATAGGGTATCCTAGTCCTTTTCATTAAAGAATTAATATATTACATAAGATGTTCAAAGGAGTCCTTGTTTCTCATTGATTTTTAAAGATTATTTTCTGATATTTAATACCCTAAACGAACTAAACAGAGAGTGATTTTCAACAAATTAATGAGCTCTGCCAAGACATTCATTTTGACAACAACAGAGTAAAAGGTGTTAAATTAATCTCTTTAGTGCTTGATTTAANGGATCATAAGCCTAATTGAAATGATATTATCATTGTTTATATTATTTATTATTGTTATTATCTCCACTCACTCAGTAATGCCAAGGGAAAAAAAAGAATGTTTTTAATCATACCAATTCTCATGATCTCACAATAATATATTACTTTCTTTTCAGAAAGACAAATAGATACAAAACACCTGAAACACTGATATTTATAAATTAACCACTAAAAAGATTTTCTTAAACGGCCAAACCAATGTATTTACGTGTGTCACGATCAAAAAATTGAGAATTTGATAAAAATGAAAAATATGGGTTCGTGTTTTACCATGATTTTTGATATTTGAGTGAGAATTTGGAAAATGGATGAAAGAGGCTGATTGATTTGTAAATAACAAGTTTCAGTTAGTCTGCATGTAATTGCCAGTTTTTTTTAATTTGAAGTAATTTTTTGTACATGATGGCATTGCTTTAATCTGAATAGAATATGCTCAATTTTAAGGATTTTAAGAAGTCCCTGCAGCAAAAAAAAAAAAATTATAGCGACATATTTGCATGTTAAAAATACTAGACTTAAAAGAATATATCATAACAGTATTTATATTAATGAAATTTATTTTTTTATACGTATAATATGTAACTAATTGGTCAAAAATTATCTTACATTTATGTTAAAACAAATTTAAGGGTCATTTATATAGATATCACACAATGTTTATCTATTTATATATCTAACATCTGCACTTTCATTTTTAATTACATGCAGAGTATCCCAATCTTTAATATCATATAAAAATATCATTATTATTTACATCATATTATTTATTATGAATATAAATATAAAAGAGTAGCCAGGTGAAAACTTGATTTGACAGGCAATTGAACACTAATAACAAATTGGATAAATTAAAGAATAATGTATCCACAACTTAAAAAAATGTTTATTGTATTTGCTTGATCAGTGTTCATGAACATGCATCAAATGACTGCAATTTGGGCGATTCTAAGCCAAACATTTTAATAAACTAATTCACCAGTTTAGAATCTTCCCTAATTTAAATTGTAAAGTTTAATTAAAAGTTAGGATATGTTAATTAATTCAGATCAGCTTGTTTTTTTTTTGTTATATTATTGTATTGTTTTATTTAAAATGAATTTTCATTATGCATATTGATTGATAAATTATATTATACAAGTGTGTTATTTATTACTTGAAGTCTCTTATTGGGGGAAAAAATATTACGTCAAGAGTGCTGATGCAGTTTTACATCATGACTTTAATAAGGGTCTGCCAAGTGTACAGACCCCTCTTAGTAAAAAAAAATTAATTTAATACATTGGTGGTCTGTCTATACACATGACAGACCCTGATTGAAGTCATTGTGCAATATTTTTTCTCTTAGTAAGGCACAACGACATTATAAAAATTGCATTTTTTATACTGTCTTCTCCGCACAAAGCAACATTTTAAATAATTAACAAATTTGTAAAATATATAGAAGTAATATTTAAATGGAGATAATAATTCTTTTTTCTAATTTCAAAAAATTGAATTGAACAAATATCTTGTAAAGCATTACAATAATTGGTGGTAGGTTGCTCGCTTGTTTAAAATTTTGTACATTGTTTGACAGATATATATTTAGAAATTAAATTGAATTTTTACCCACAAACACAATGTTTAAATTTGACACATAAAATAAAAGGAAATGAAATCATTAATTTTATAAAGTAATTCTCTTCCTTCAAGCAATCAAATGAGGCATGTCGGCCTTTTATTTATATTTAATTTTTGAAAATCTTTTATGTGGAATCTCTATGTCTTAGCTTTCATGCAAATAATGGCTAGGTTTTTAATTGATCATTTTTTGGGTCCAAAAATGGCTGTCAAGAATATAAAGATAATGTCAATCGTGATGTAGAGTATAAAGTACAAGCCTAATATATATACAAATTACTAAGGAGTACGTATGAGAAGGTTGTATTCACTTGTAATTTTCTGTTAACTTAGATCAACATTTATTAAAGGATATATATTAAGTAGCATTTACATACATGTAAACCACCCAATTCTTATACATTTATATATCAAACACCCAGTTAAACTTTGTTTTTTATATTTATAATGAAGTGCTAGCGTTTTGGAATTTGAAATAAATTATCAGAGTTTCACTATAGACAAATTAGTTATCGTGAGATTTTCTTGCCCTGATCACTAATATTCTCTTCCTTTACTTTTGTTCTCCCTCACATTCATAAGAAATAAAGAAAATAAGAAATACATATGTAATCTTCTCTTCATAGATCGTTTGAAATTGAGTTGGGCCTCATAATCTTTTTTTTTTTTCTTTTCTACTTGTATTTAGAGTCTCTTTCAATTTTTTTTTTTATTTATGCATGAAATTTTTATATAATCTTAAGATACATACATTTCTTAATCGCTGCAAGTATTCATGCATGCATTCAATTATCTTTGTTTATATTTTAGCATTCGTGGTTGATAGGAGTAGCGCTCACTACAATGAAGTCACTACTCACTACAATGAAGTCACTTCAACATTTAACAATTTGAGAATAATTCCTCAACCAAAAAAGTCATATTCTTACTAGAAAAGTTTTTTGATTATCCTTGCAATAATGCATTTTAAAATAAATGATTTTCAAGTGCAAGTACATCAACTCTTTGAGAAGATAAGGCAACAAAGAATACTGTCATATTATGATGCAGTATTCCAAACACATAATTAATAACAAGTTTAAGTTAATTGATTTGATGTCACTCATGTAGTGTCCCCTCATTGCCATTTTAGAATTCTTATCCTCTCACAACTTCAATAGGATCTTCTAAATGTGCTTGTACAACCCATTATCGTCATGCTACATAATTAGATTATAGTCTTAGGCCAGTCAAATCATTGACAAATTTCGTTGATAGACATCATCGAATGATGCTCACCACCATCATCAACTGCACATATATCTGTCATCATCCATTATGATCTACATGTAAACAACATTGTCATTCAACATTCCACACCATTACATAAGTAGATAAATTTCTATAATTAAAGTCTTATAATCCATCCCCAGCAATAATAAAGGACAAATGTTTATAATTTTTTATTGAAACAATAAAACTATTAAAGCTCAATTGTATTTTATGAGTATTCACTTCTACAATGTTTTCATGTAAAAATAATGCATCTTCTATATTTTGGATGATTTATGTGCATAAATTTGGATGCAATCTAACAATAAATTCTATCTCTATAATTATAAGCATTCCAACACCCAAAAAAATATTAATGTACTTGAAAGAAGATGATTGAGCTCCAAGCCATTTTGTTTAGGAGCAACAATTAAAGTATGAAAATGATTAATTATTGATTGGTGCACACAAATTAATTCAATTAACTTGATGTTCAATCTCATTTTCATAATAATTTTTAAGATGAGAGAAGTTTTGTTTTTTAATATTAATTGATAGCTTTAACGTTTCTTAATACTCAATCTCATTTTCTTAAAAAGTAAATCCAAATGGCTTTTATAAACGAATATGACATTCATTTTAAGAAAAATCTATAGCATCTATTCCCCATGGGCCAACAATATCACCGACTACCTGATCAAAAATCTCTTCTAATCAAGCCAGGATCATCATTAACAAGGAAAATGACTTAATATCACTAGTATAACTTATATGTTGGTTTATGGCTATCAACCTTTTTTTATTACAATAATGCCAACAGTTGATGCTTAAAATATTCTTAAGAAGGCGTATAATCAATTCAAGGGAAAAAATTTTTCATTATAAGTTTCTCATATAAAAATTAGTACTATTATTAAAAAGAAATTTAGCACCTAAACAAAAAAATCATAATTATTCATCATTTTTAAATCTCAATAAATTTTAATGAAATGTCAAATGTCTAAGAAATGAGGGGTCATAAAAGTAATTTTAGTAAACATTGGCAATTTCAACTACATTCCTCACTTTTTTTTTTTCATTGCTAAATTGAAAAAGACCTATAAGAGTTCTATGTTTAAAATAAACTAATGTACTTTACTTTGTAAAAAATATTATTAAATTTGATTGTTCTATATTTTATTACATAAATTTAAAATTTTTTAAACTCGCCAATTTTAATAGTGATAAATAATTTCGCCTATATTTATAATTTTATTTTATTTTTTTTAATTTCTGTGTTGAAATGTTTATAGCTGTTGAGGCGAGTTTTCATCGTAGGATTATTTAAAAGCCTATACATAGAATAATGACTCACAAAACATAGATAATGCATTATTTTTTGTTGGAAAAAAATCACAAAATCTGATCAAGCATACAAAAGTCTATAATTCTTCGTAATTGTACATTATGAAATAAAAGATTTGAACTATAAAGGATGTCTATTGTAGTGAAGAATTGGTATCAATTGAGGATAACAATGGACATCGACATCATGGAATGGTGATGCAACAGTCAGCATCAACACATAGACAATAGAAGATACTAGTATTTGACGTATTAGGGTCATTGGAGGACACATAATGACATCTATCATAATCAATCTTTGACTAGGAATGGTGCTGGACAAGGAGTGATGGGCCTCAATTTTAATTGATGATGATGAGTGACATGTGAAATTAAGAATAATGACACAAAAAGTAGTTCTATGTATATTTTTAAGGATGGGGAAAAAATCTATGCTGACAAAAATTCCAAAATGATTGATAGAGGATGCAAGTGGGCCTTTGAAATCTAAAATGCTAGAACTTTATGGATTCTTTCCATAAAAAGTCGTTCCTAATTTGTAAGTGCATGTTAAAAATATACATTTTTTAATAGGATATCCTAGTCCTTTTCATTAAAGAATTAATATATTACATAAGATAGTTTAAAGATTTTTTTTCTGATATTTAATATGCGTAATGAACTAAAAAGCGAGTGATTTTGAACAAATTAATGAGCTCTGCCAAGACATTCATTTTGACAACAACAGAGCAAAAGGTGTTAAATTAATCGCTTTAGTGCATGATTTAATCAACTTTCTTTTTAGATCGTTAGATTTCTTTTTGTAAATCTTACTATATCGATTTTGTGTCAAAGATATTTTTATTTGCATTAAAGTTTTAAGTCAATGAAAATTTAAATGCATATACATACAAAAGTTTTTTTTTACCATATTAAGAATCAAATTCAAATGAATTATTTTTCAAACAAGAAAAAGTATATTTTTTTAATATATTAAATATATTTTACTTTAAATAAAAAAAAACAAGTACAATAAAAATATAAGATTCTAAATGAGCTATTAGTCATTGACTTAAATGCCAAAAAGCTCTTTCTTAGGTGATGCAACGGCTATTGAGGAGTGACATATGGTCTACAACCTTTTAATTGAGGAGTACACGGAACAGGCGCCTCAATGGATGCCAGGCTACGAAGTGCAGTTGAGACTTGAGAGTACTGTTCATATATGCCATGTGTGCAAATAAATATATTAGGATTTAAAATGAAATCACTTTCAATTAGTTGAGTGCCGGCATTAATTATTAATTCTGCAAGTAAAGAAAGAATTTTAGGCTAAAGCGCATCCTTTTTTTGAAGATGCTTGGCTTTCCAACGTTCAACAATTTTTAGAAAGGGGGGCATTTACATTCATACCACCCAAATTTTTATATATTTACAAATCTAACTGCTGAATTTGTTTATTGCATTTATACCGATCAAAGTGTTCATATTACATGTTGAAACACCATCATTATTTTAACATATAAAAAGTGAACTATATTTTTTCCATGCATATCATGTAAAAACTGTAATTTGGTGTTAGATACGTAAATACTTATGAATTTAGAGGTATGTACGTAAATCATTCCTTTAGAAAATTCAAATATATATACGCACCCAGAAATTTAAAAAAAAATGCTCTATGAAGTTTTAAATTTTGAACCTTTGATTGGCAACTTAAGTTAAAACGGATTAGTGAAAAACTTCATTTATATGAATACAAAATAAGAAAAAGTCTGCTTTACACCACATATTATAACATATATTTTTCTGCCAACATGAATTAAATAATACTGCAGAAATAGCAATGGAACTCAGGCTTGGTTCGCGAAATTGATTAGTGTTCAAAATTACTAGTGAATAGTGGCTATATTTATATATTTTTGTTCGTGTTCGACTATGCCATTATATTTAAACCTGCACTTATACATTAAAAAGAACATAGTCACCTGACAGCATGAGCTAAAAGAAGAAACACGATCGAACAAAATTATATTCGACTTATTTATAACTCGAAGTTAGAAAAATTGATCATATTAATAACGATTTAGATGTGAGCTGCTTGTGTACAATGAGCTTCCATCTTGTCAAAATTCATTTTCTGTTAGCTAAAGATTTTGCCCATTCATCCAATCTGCCAATCTAGGGCTTTGATCTCTTGAGTTCATCATGGGTTCTACAATATCTTCTCTATTTACAAACACGTTAAAATATTCCTACAATCCTCCCCGTAGAATCTTGGTCAATGATTTACTTTTCCTTTGTTTGACCGAACTAATCAAGTACACCTCATCAAACGATTTGACCGAAAGCCAGCACCGAATTAAACCAACGTCAACTCGTGATGCTTTTTATGCGCATATATTAAATTTTGAATGTGCAATAATTTATTGTCCTTTTTTTAGTTTTTTATTTACCTTCTACTTTTAATTTTCTATCCAATGAAGTNTGAGAGTATTGTTCATATATGCCATGTGTGCAAATAAATATATTATGATTTAAAATGAAATTATTTTCAATTAGTTGAGTGGCGGCATTATTTATTAATTCTGCAAGTAAAGAATGAATTTAGGCTAAACCGCATCCTTTTTTTGAAGATGCCTGGCTTTCCAACGTTCAACAATTTTTAGAAAGGGGGGGGCATTTACATGCATACCACCCAAATTTTTATATATTTACAAATCTAACCGCTGAATTTAATTATTGCATTTATACCGGTCAAAAGTGTTCATATTACATATAGAAACACCATCATTATTTTAACATATAAAAAGTGAACTATATTTTTTCCATGCATATCATGTAAAAACTGAAATTTGGTGTTAGATATGTAAATGCTAAAGAATTTAGAGGTATGAACGTAAATCATTCCTTTATACGCACCCAGAAATTTAAAAAAAAAACGCTCTATGAAGTTTTAAATTTTGAACCTTTGATGGGCTACTTAAGTTAAAACGGATTAGTGAAAAACTTCATTTGTATGAATACAAAATAAGAAAAACTCTGCTTTACACCACATATTATAACACATATTTTTCTGCCAATACTGCAGAAATAACAATGGAACTCAGGCTTGATTTGCGTTCTGCTTTTTTTTTCTGAAATTGAGTAGTGTTCAAAAGTGTTAGTGAATAGTGGGTTTGGCTAGATTTATATATTTTTGTTCGTGTTCGACGATGCCATTGTATTTGAACCTGCATTTATATATTAAGAAGAACAGAGTCACCTGACAACATGAGCTAAAAGAAGAAACACAATGAAACAAAATTATGTTCGATTTATTTATAACTCGAAATTAAAAAAATAATTATATTAATAAAGATTTAAATGCAAGCTGCTTGTGAACAATGAGCTACAATCATGCAAAATTCATTTTCTGTTAGCTAAAGATTTTGGCCATTCATCCAATCTGCCAATCTAGGGCTTTGATCACTTGAGTTCATCGTGGGTCCTACAATATCTTCTCTATTTACAAACACGTTAAAATATTCCTACAATCCTCCCCGTAGAATCTTGGTCAATGATTTACTTTTCCTGTTTGACCGAACTAATCAAGTACACCACATCAAACGATTTGACCGAAAGCCCGCACCGAATTAAACCAACGTCAACTCGTGATGCTTTTTATGCGCATATATTGAATTCTTGAATGTGTGCAATAATTTATTGTCCTTTTTTTAGTTTTTTATTTACCTTCTACTTTTAATTTTCTATCCAATGAAGTNAGTGACATATGGTCTACAAACCTTTTAATTGAGGAGTACACGGTACAGGCGCCTCAATGGATGCCAGGCTACGAAGTGCAGTTGAGACTTGAGAGTATTGTTCATATATGCCATGTGTGCAAATAAATATATTAGGATTTAAAATGAAATCACTTTCAATTAGTTGAGTGGCGGCATTATTTATTAATTTTGCAAGTAAAGAATGAATTTTAGGTTAAAGCGCATCCTTTTTTTGAAGATGCTTGGCTTTCCAACGTTCAACAATTTTTAGAAAGGGGGGCATTTACATTCATACCACCCAAATTTTTATACATTTACAAATCTAACCGCTGAATTTGATTATTGCATTTATACCGGTCAAAGTGTTCATATTACATGTAGAAACACCATCATTATTTTAACATATAAAAAGTGAACTATATTTTTTTCCATGCATATCATGTAAAAACTGAAATTTGGTGTTAGATATGTAAATACTTAAGAATTTAGAGGTATGTACGTAAATCATTCCTTTAGAAAATTCAAATATGTATACGCACCCAGAAATTTTAAAAAAAAATGCTCTATGACGTTTCAAATTTTGAACCTTTGATGGGCTTAAAACGGATTAGTGAAAAAACTTCATTTATATGAATACAAAATAAGAAAAACTCTGCTTTACACCACATATTATAACACATATTTTCTGCCAACATGATTTAAATAATACTGCAGAAATAGCAATGGAATTCAGGCTTGGTTCGTGTTCTGCTTTTTTGGTTTTTTTTTTAATTGATTAGTGTTCAAAATTACTAGTAAATAGTGTGTTTAGCTAGATTTATATATATTTTTGTTCCTGTTCGGCGATGCCATTGTATTTGAACCTGTACTTATATATTAAAAAGTACAGAGTCACCTGACAGCATGAGCTAAAAGAAGAAACACGATCGAACAAAATTACGTTCGACTTATTTACAACTCGAAGTTAGACAAATTAATCGTATTAATAATGATTCAGATGCGAGCAGCTTCTGAACAATGAGCTTCCATCAGGCCAAAAATCATTTTCTGTTAGCTAAAGATCCTGGCCATTCATCCAATCGACCAATCTAGGGCTTTGATCTCTTGAGTTCATCTTGGTTCCTACAATATCTTCATATTCCTACAATCCTTTCCCTAGAATCTTGGTCAATGATTTACTTTTCCTTTGTTTGACCGAACTAATCAAGTACACCTCATCATACGATTTGACCGAAAGCCTGCACCTAATTAAACCAACGTCAACTCGTGATGCTTTTTATGTGCATATATTAAATTTTGAATGTGCAATAATTTATTCTTTTTTTTAGTTTTTAATTTACCTTCTACTTTTAATTTTCTATCCAATGAAGACATTTCAATTATAGTACATAGAATGAACTCATCTCACTCGTATACTTTATAGGCTCATGAGATCATGCATAAGACTCCGAACTAAAATATAAATGATTTGAATTATATTTTATTGAAATAAAAAGTATTTTAATAAAAAAGTTAATGCAAAGAGAATCGAATAATGATTCAATAAGTGATGCTTTGCGTGATTTGTCTGTCCGCTTCTGGAGGCTTTACTTTGGAGAATGGATTGCATGCCAAGTCTTATGGCACTTGGGATGGAATCAAAGGTCGGGGGATATTTGTTGCACATTGTAATATGCTAGTCATGGGTGCTGCAGGTTATCATTTGATGCCTTTGTTGATGCAATCTTGTGAGGAATCAGACAACCCTAGCTTTTGATGCCCTTTAATTCTCTTTTTCATATATATATAAACGATAAATCATTATGCTTAAATGGTCATAAAGGTCATGTTAAAGCCCATAATTGTAATAATGATAAGAAAGAGTAAGGGTCTGTTTGAGGTAGTTGTAGCTTATTGAATAATTTGTTGATAAGCTGATTAAAAATAATCTGATGATAAGCTGGGTAGGGTAGCTATTACAAAGTTTTATTTTTATGGAAAAGCTAGACCGCAGCCAGAAAGCGACCACCGCACCTAGATTGGTGCGGTGTGAAAACACTATTTACAGCGTTTTGAAAACGCACAAACTGCTAAAACACAATTTACTCAAACAGACCATGTGTGTTTTCAAAATGTCACTGCACTAAATAAGCTGCCACAAACGAGCCCTAATTAACATATTAAATTCATATTTATAAATTTATTATCTATCAATCTATCTATATGGGAAAAAAAATTTGCATCAGGACTCCTGATGCAGTTTTGCATCAGGACTTCTAATGCAATTTTGCATCAAGACTTCAATCAGGGTCTGTCACGTGTATAGACAAGTTCACCCATGAATTAATTTTTTTTTTATACTAAGATGAAACTGCTTCTACATGTGGTAGGCTCTGATTGGAGCCCTGATGCAAAGCTGCATCAAGACTCCTGATGCAATAATTTTTCCTATCTAAGAGTTTCTTGCTCATAGGATAAATTACAATATCACAACTGACCTTTTTTCTTATAATCCAAAACAAAATGAGTATATACCACATAATACTTATATATTTAAATATGTAATAGCTGATTTTTTTTTATTTTTTTTTGCATTTATGCGAGTCGCATTTTCATATCTAATAAAAAATATTATTATTTAATTTTAAAAAGTGAAATGCATTTTTTCATGTAAAGATAAAGTATCACGTTTTAAAATTAAAATATAGATGTTAAATATGTAAATGCATAAGAATTAGTGGTATGGACATAAATCTTCTAATTTAAAATTATTTGATTAAAAACTCCAAGGCAATGTATCAAGCCACAAAATAAATAGTCAATTTTAGTGACATTTTGTGCCACATACAAAAAATGACGGCAATTTGGGATTCTTTTTGTCTACTCCTGTGCTGATTCACCGCTTTGCGAGATTTTCTTGCCGGTCATGTCCGGAGCATATGACCAGTCATATATTTCTTTCCCTAAATTACCTTTTCATTTCTTAATTAATTGAATATGCAATGAAAAGTAAACCACGTATCGAACATATATGAGCAATTCAGTACTAAGCCATTTGAATTACTTTTGGTCATAAATAATCATCATTTTCATGTTGTGATGGAAATATTTGTTCCCACTTTTATTTTTCAATAAATGTTTTTTGTGGTAGTAGAAGTATTTTACATGATGAAAAAAACATATTTTTGCAATGCTCATGAAATTAAAATTAAATAATAATAATAATAATTGAAGGGGAGATAATCAAATTAAATTAGTGATTAATTAATTAGCGATTCGAAATTACTTTTGGAGTTGGGCGATGGTGTTGGCCGGAATTGGAGGCTATGACAATCAGAGTAGGAGGTATTCAACGAATCTTTGATGCAGAAGCGATGTTAGATCTTATCTTCTCTCCCAGATTTGGTCTTCTTCCGGCTCAAAGTTTAGGTTCCCTTTCAACAGTGGGGTGAAGTTATATTTATAAAGTTCAGATTGTGACTAAGGAAGAAATACAACAACTCTATTAGACAACTCGGAGATGCTCCCTCGATCGGATGACGTTTGGAGAACTTTTAAATGTCTTAATGATGTAATAATTGAGTGATTATGGAGTCGTTTGATTTGTCTTTTCGTGGCGCTCGAATTAACGATAAACATATATGATTTGGAATCTATTTGATTTTCAATTATGCTCTGAAAGCTTCCAAAAATAATTTAGTCGGTTGACCTGGGCTTGATTTGCTAGATTAGACCAACTTTGATATCGTTGGATCCATCTCATTAACACAATCAGTTAGACTATATGTTTGTTGAAATCGGTGTTATGACTTTTATTCATACTTTGATTATTTTTTTTGTTCAGAAAATATTATGAGATTTGTGCTAATCGCCTCTTGATTCATGACGAATGATAAAACTTTGTTGATGACAGATAAAAAATAAATGAAACTATATAAATTACCATCCCTTTCTCTCCATGAGGACTTCGCATTAGAAATTGTCTCATGGGTATCGCTTTTATCTTTTTCTAATTAAGTGTGTATTAATATTTCATCCAGAGCAAAGGGATATTATATATTTCTATATCATCATGTCATATGTATTTATAAATTAAATAACGAAAATGACTTTTTTTATGATTACATTAAATATTATGACTTTTAATATATTTGTACACATCAAAAATATCAACATGAATCTCAAAGAAAACGAATGACCCAGGTGGAAGAGTATACTCTCTAAGTGACAATCAACCGCGATTTATGGTCGAGTATGAAGTCACGTCTTCGAAACCCAAAATAAGTTCAAAGCTCTGAGATGGTCCCTTGCTCAGTAGTGGCAAGACCATCCAAAAACGAGGTCTAAATCATCCCGGCAGCAAGTCTCATCGAATACTCTGCATAGGCTTTGATAAGATCTACCTAAGACCTGCCAAGATTAGGAGATCCGGCCGAGCGACGAATCAACCAGACAGGAGAGACATGAGCCTTGTAAGACCCAGGCTGAACGGAAAGTGTGCCACGAGTTACTAAAAAAAAAAAAAGCAGATTGATCCCGTTTGAGCGACCAACACCGTGTTTGAACCGAACGACCACCTCATAACTAACTGCACTGATCAATCTTACTGAAAGACACCGAACAAAATCTCTATGTAGCCGCACACCCCGACCGACCAACGCGCACTTTAGAGGGCACGTACAACATTCGGGCGATTGCCTCAATCAACTGACTTCAAGCCAGTAGACCAGTCAATTACCACCAATGTTGAAATTCACGTTGTAATGCAACTATGTCATAAAATTTATGCAATTAATTAGAGCCTTAATGACATTAAAAACGGTTTCTATAAATGTTCCATTCTTTTTGTAATTGTACGAACCATGCCTCTATGAGTACGAAACAAAAATGCGAATAAAGGGATTGTTCCCTTAGTCATCTCTAAAAAAATTCTAGACTTGTTCTGCTCTCTTCAACCTCTCCTTCACTTGGCTCAAACTCTCCGAAGCGTGTTCATAAAGGACAAATTAGGATTCAACAATATCCTACATTGTGCATATAGATTAGTTTAATGTTATCAGAGTTCTAGGCTGTTGAAGCAGCATGCTAACTTTTGAGAAAGATAGAGAAGAGCTGATGAATTTGAATGAGGCTGGCCTCAGCAATTGTTAGATTTTACAACTAGCTCCTTTCATGCAAGCAAATGAAAGTTTTTCTTAGGGAAAATTTAATTATTTTGTAGGGGCAATTGCATAATGACCACCAGAAACTTGCTATTTACAAATCAACCACCCTCTTTCATACATTCTTCAATATCTCACTCAAATATCGAAATTCATGACAAAACCCAACCTATTTTTGTCATTTTTCATCAAATTCTCAATAGTTTGATCATCACACGCGCTTATAAATACATCGGCTCGGTAACTCAAAACCTAGATGATTAATTTATAAATATCAATTTTTTAGGTGTTCTGTACGCAATTATCCCTATTTTTATTATTAATTGTTTTTTTGCTTTGCCCAAATAGAGAAAAATCTCCAAATTTTAGTGAAATATCTACATTCGCTAGTTTATAAACGATGGTTACCTTATCACATACTTTTAATTTCGATTATGGAATAAGCTATGTTTTCTCTGTCCGAAAATATCCTTTTTTATTTTTAATTATTTTAAATTTCATTTATCTTTAATTAAATTCGATTGCTTTCTTTCCATGGTAGAAAAAGACGCTGCGTTTCCATTGAATTATATTGGTCCAGAATAAGATTAAATTGAATAAATGAAAAAATAAATCTGTGTGCTGAAGGAAAAAGTTATTGACCTGCCGCAAACCGTGCCGTGATCAAAATGTCACGCATTGATTTACATTTTATTTCAGTAACGTGTCAAAATACTCCCCAATATTTATGTGGATACAATTTAGGCTCCCTTTGGGGAAGTTTATAGTGCGGGCGGCGTTTTCAAAACTCTGTCGAACTGTTTGGTTCGTGTGTTTCACCAGCTTATTTGAAATTGCATTTGAATTTTTACACTAAACGCAGGTCGCGGGTTGACTCCTACGGCCGGCCCGCCGGCCGCGTTTCAGGATAAGCAGCTTATCCTGAAATGCACAAGCTGCCCCAAACGGACCCTTAGTCTCATGATTTACATTAATATTAAAATAATTTCTGATTTTTTTAAAATTTTGTTCTAATAATATTATTTGAGAACTATTCGAGCCCTAATTTAAAGAGGCTGAAGAATCTGAAGACTATTTTGATAATTTTATAAACTCTAAATTAAAACGATCCAATTTAAATAATCGGTCGCTATTTTGACACTTTACTCCATTGTATTTTAATTAAATTTGTTATGCCAAGCAGTGGCGCTTGATCGGAATTTTGACCCATTAGACCAGTGTATTTGTACCTTAACGTTGGAAGTCTGGCCGGCCTGGGTCACATCAGAAGTAAACATAAAAAGCTTAAAAATGGGAGAGTCAATGTTCATTAATTTAATGAGGGTCTTTTTTATATATTGAAATTGACTAAAAAATTTTAACAATCAATCAAGAGATTGATTAAAAACTTCGATGATTGATTAAATGGAAAATATATTTTGACTAAAAAATTCTTCTTTTTTAATAATAATAATAATAATAATTGAATCACAAAGGGTCCCCATACTCAAGTTTAGAGAAATCACGATTATATAGCTAGTAAAACTCAATTTATTGCCAATACCTTCCGTGATGGATACAAAAGATTGATGGTTAGGGGTGGCTTTGTGGAAATCATAGATTGTATTTCAAGAGGAGGATGCATTTTACTAAGAAGGTTTTAGATATTTCAGAGTGTTTGGAGATCGATTCTGCAAATAGAGACCTAAATATTATGTCAAATAGTTATTCAATTTCTTATTCATAGTGAAAGAAATATTTAAACAATGTCATCGGGGAAATAAAAGTAGCATTATGAGATATGTTCCTCATCATACACATGTTTTAATTGTTTTGACTACACTGGTTTAGTAGTACTCCAACTCTTCAACATGATGCTAGCTCTTAATGTATTCAATGTATAGACAATAATTGAATTGGGGTCCTTTCCTTGAATGATGTTGCTTAGAATTGGTATAAAGTTTTCTATTCAAACATCCATGATTAGATTGCTCTCATAATAAGCTTTTAAAGGAAGAAAGCTCTAGGTTTAGAACATTGGCTACGACCAACTTTCGTTATATCCAATACCTATTTGCTTTAATAAAGTTATTTTATTTGGTTGGTAAAATGAGAGATGTAAAGAATGTTGGTCAAGATGAAGACATCCAACGAATTAAAAAAAATACAATCACACTATTATCAAAAAGTTCAATAAATTTTACCCAGAACACTAGGACTATTTCAATTGCACTTTAACTCCAAAATACAAAGTACAATATCTAGGCTTCCAAGTTCACACACATACAAATTAGGGTTATCTCTCGCCAATATGAAAGCTAAGCCTGTTGTTGAACCACCAATTGCATATGCTATCTTGAAATCAAGAATAAGTTCATAGACCAAAAATGTTAACTTAGGTTCATTTAGTAGAACAACTTGAATCATCAACAACATCTTATAAAGACGGATAACAATCATATTTATATATACATTAATTTTAAGCCCTTAACAAAATAAATGATGAGAATAACAATTGGAATTGTTTGTTTTTATTTATGGTTTAAGTCTACTAAAAGTAATTGGATTTCTTGTTTTTTTATTAGAAACATTTGATGTTGTGCCACTAATTCATCACTGAAGATAGATTAAAGTTCCCTAGTTATTTATTCACTTCAAAATTATAATGGACAATTAACATTTTATAAAACAAAATAATTATTGCTTAAAATGTTTGTAAGAAACCAAGAGCTTAATCCAATTTTTTTATGAATTATTTTCAGATTGAAAAAATTATAAAGAATAAAATATTTTTATTTATTGAATTGATGTGATATCTATGCATTATGTATTACGAAAACCACTAAAGATAGATCCAGTGCACGGAGTCAATCAGTTTGTCGAACTAGTAGAACAAAGTAAACGAACCAAAAGATNGGAATAAAGTAAACGAACCAAAAGATTACTAGATATGACAGTTTACTCTTAAATTTAAATAATAGGGAAGACTATTATTATTTTATCGAGTCGCTAAAAAAACTCCTAGCTACGTGAGAATGGTGAACTCAATGCTAAAACACCCAGATATGATAAAGTAATTATTGAGGATGATCTGTTAGAGGAGAAACACTCAGTGAGAAATTGTTATCAATACAAGACATTATCAAATGAATATTATAACACCCACTTCATAAGAGGTCAATAAAAAAGAATAAATCTTCATATATGTGAATCATAACTGTATTACTTGTAATGTTGTAAGGCATGTAATTGGAATAACGAGAACAATTCCCAACTTTATCGGGGCTTTGGATCAATAAGAAACTAAATCACACCATGAAATAGTAGGATCACACAAGATTTGAGAAAATCAGAACAAAATCTAAATGGAAGCACAATAAAAAAAAAAGAAAAGCATGTGAGAATTTTACGTGTAAAAATCCGAGAACGGGAAATAATCATGCGGCCACACCACCAGAAAAATTTCACTATGAAATCAAAGAGTTTTACATATAATTCACACCAATTTTCTCTATACACGGAGAATTTTAGATGATACGCTCCACAATCTTCCTTCTCTGATCTAAAGCAAGAATCATGTCGAATTATCGAAATTCACCTCTTCGATTCTTCTCAACTTCACCGAGATACTTATCGAAGAACGCCAAAGGAAGTACAGGTTAAGCCGCTCGAAATAGGCTTAAAACCAAAAAAATNGAAACATTTGATGTTGTGCTACTAATTCATCACAAAAGATAGATTAAAGTTCCCTAGTTATTTATTCACTTCAAAATTATAATGGACAAATATCATTTTATAGAACAAAATAATTATTGTTTTTAATGTTTGTAAGAAACTAAGAGCTTAATCCAATTTTTTTATGAATTATTTTCAGATTGAAAAAAATTATAAAGAATAAAATATTTTTATTTATTGAATTGATGTGATATCTATGCATTATGTATTACGAAAACCACTAAAGATAGATCCAGTGCACGGAGTCAATCAGTTTGTCGAACTAGTAGAACATATCAATCAAACTGATTTGATAGAGTTACCCAACCAAAAGATTACCAGATATAATAGTTCACTCTTAAATTTAAATAATAGGGAAGACTATAATTTTATTGAGTCGCTTAAAAAACTCCTAGCTACGTGAGAATGGTGAACTCAATGCTAAAACACCCAAATATGATAAAGAAATTATTGAGGATGATCTACTAGAGGAGAAACACTCAGTGAGAAACTGTTATGAATACAAGACATTATCAAATGAATATAGTAAAACCCACTGCATAGGAGGTCAATAAAAAAGAATAAATCTTCAGATATTTGAATCATAACTGTATTACTTGTAATGTTGTAAGGCATGTAATTGGAATAACGAGAACATTTTCCAACTTTATCGGGGCTTTGGATCAATAAGAAACTAAATCACACCATTAAATAATAGGATCACACAAGATTTGAGAAAATCAGAACAAAATCTAAATGGAAGCACAATAATAAAAAAAAAGCACGTAAGAATTTTACGTGTAAAAATCTGAGAAAGGGAAATAATCATGGGGCCACACCACCGGAAAAATTTCACTATGAAACCAAAGAGTTTTACATATAACTCGCACCAGTTTCTTCTATACATAGAGAATTTTACATGATACACTCCACAATCTTTCTTCGCTGATCTAAAACAAGAATCATGTTGAATTACTGAAATTCACCTCTTAGATTCTTCCACCTTCACCGAGATGCTTATCGAAGAACGTCAAAGGAAGTACAGGTTAAGCCACTCGAAATAGGCTTAAAACCAAAAAAATTGCGTACTAACTCCTCCGGACGCTTAGGAAAAAAGAAGTGGCACCTAGAAACTTGAGCACTTGAGTGGCCACAGGGGGCGCAAAAGCACCCGTTTCATTGTTTGCGCCCAACATTAGGCGCTTTGGAACCCAAAGGGGTTGCAAAAGCGCCTCATAGTTAGCTCCCCAAAGTAGGTGCTTAACCTCTCCCAGTCCGACGCTAGAAACTTGAGCACTTGAGTGGCCACAGGGGGCGCAAAAGCTCCCCTCTCATTGTTTGCGCCCAACATTAGGCGCTTTGTAACCCAAAATGGTTGCAAAAGTGCCCTCCTCATAGTTAGCTCCCCAAAGTAGGTGCTTAAGCTCTCCCAGTCCAACGCTTCGGTGTCTGGCGCCGGGCCTGGAGTTTGGACATCATGATGCTTTGGCTCTACAACCCAACAGTATGAACCAGCTGACTTAAAAATAAAATGGTCATTACCAAAAAAGAGATGGGTCCCACTTATTTTCTCGAGGATTTCCTCTTCAATCCTATCTCTCTTCATGAGCATGTTAGTCAACCAAAAAATGAATATCCACCACAAAAAAAAAATGATTGCTCTATATTAATTAGGCTTTAAAATATGAATATAAATGCACTTCAAACTTCCATGAAATTATTCATCTAATAAAACAGTTTGTAAGCCATTTCAAAATAACCGCCAAAAAGGAATTTTTCTCAACCGTATGTAATAAATTATAAAATATGCGGCTCAAATGCAAAATTCTCCAACCAATATGATGCGAATCCTTTTAACTATCATTTAGGGTGAGACTTTTTAGATGAACAGCAACCTGTAAAGTCAATTGTGAAATTATTGCAGGATAAATTGTTGTTCAAGTTTGTCAAGCATGCTCTATCAATAATAGTTTATAAAATCATTAATATTTTAAAATTAAAAATCACAAAATACAACTGCATTGCTAAATGTGTTTAATCATCAAAAAGTTGCTTATAGATAAAAAAAGATATTTATTTATAACTCCTGAAAATTTATCAGGGAAATAAATATGATTGTGTTAGACATGACTCATATACCATATAAGAGATAGATGCTGGAGCGGAGCGGAAGAATCTGTCAAAATCAGAGGAGTTTCGTTACGTCGGTTGGGGGTGCGGGGGCAACACCCTATGGTACGGTACATGAGTAATTTTGAAATTACATATTGTACTTCAAAATTTTATCTAGGGTTATATACAGACATGTTTGTAACCCTAAGTTATTCTATTCTGTAACCCTAGATTATTCTCTAACAAAATATGGAAGATTTATGGATTTGTGTCGATTCCAATTTTTCTTCGCCCTAATTTCTGAACAAATTGTGATTTGAAAAATCAAACAACCATATCCTAGGAGGTGAGAAAAATCTATCTGAACATACAACCAAGCATCATAAAAGAGTGTCATTTTCCTTTGTTTTTTTCACTTGTATTTATAACTAATTATAAATCTTAGTTGAAGGGTGACAATGCATCGGACCTTTTCTTCAATTTTGATGCTTGCAATAAAAGAGTTTTGAGAGATTAAAACTGTAAATTGCAGGAAAACGATTGGGAAAAGTTGATGCCAGCAATTTACCAACATGCTTGGTAATTTTGATCACTAAAAATTACAGATATGGACAATTAAATGTATGTTAATAGCTGTTATTTTATCGCATTGCTTGCTGACTTCTAAACTTTTTTGGCAAAAACCTCCAAAATAAATAGCACAATTCCAACTAATTCTACTGTTTTCTTCAAGAACAAGTATTTGGTAGTAAAATTTCAGACAATCAGATTTGAATTTTTTTATATATATATATATATATTTGTTTGTTTGGAGTACTCTTTTGTCATTTAATTAATTATAATTCAGTATTTAAATTTTTTAGATGTTGCATGCCCTGATTTGCAAGACAAATGCCACTGCTGCATCGCGTCAACTCCATAGAGTTTGGAGGAAAGTGAAAGCGTCTGATTCAAAATTTCTTATTTATGTAAATCAAAGCCGTTGGAGCTAATTAATTACCTTTTCAAACAATTAATTTTATGACACTTAATTCAAATCTTTGTGGCCTACTTTCTTGACATTTGACACGATATTAATTTGTTTTCAGGAAAATTGACAATTTTATTCCTTTTTTTAATTTTTGACATTTTTTTCCTTAACTTTTGGGTTTATATCTTGGCTTTGTCAGTTTAATTTGATACATTTTTGTGTTTATGAATTTCATTAGTGAAATACCCTTGTTTTAATCAGGGAATTGTTTTCTCGTGGCATTAATCTTTAAGGATTTGAGAATTTTTTTATGATTAGTGCACTTAATTAGTATGATCATGTCTTCAAAATAGGTTTTGCATGGGAGACTTGCGTTATGTTCAGGGTGGGCAATTCTCCTCCTCGGCTATGTCAAGGGTGGACACTTAATAACTTGATTGTTAACTTCATAACAAGATACTTGTTAATAGTTTTAATGTTTTTTGGTTAGTTGATTATTTAGTATTTATTAATTTGCCAGGCCCATTAAGCTTTCTATAATTAGCTAATTATAAGGAAAACTTAAATACATACCACTCAATTTCTATGCATTACATATCTAACACCTAATGGTATAATCTACTTCTTGAATGTCAAAATGGTGGTGTTTTGAGCATTTTTTCTATGCGGACTCCTGACGTAGTTCTACGTGCGGATCAAGTTATTTTTAAGTTATTTTCAGGTTATTTTCAATAATACCAAAATAACCCAGAAATAACCCGCGGTCTTTATTTTTGGGGTATTTCTGGGTTATTTCGGTATTATTAAAAATAACCCAGAAGTAACCTAAAAATAACTTTGAAATAACTTGGTCCGCACGCAGAGCTACGTCAAAAGTCCGCACAGAAAAAATTTTTGTTTTTGAGGAGATGTAAGAAATTTGGGTAGCATAAATGTAAAATGTAAAGTTTAGGTGTTAGATGTGTAAATTCAAAGAATTTGGATGGTCCCAATGTAAATGCCCCTAATTATGAATGTAATTATGAAGTAAAGCATTAACCTTATTATTAATAATTGAACGTAATTATTAAACGTAAAACCGTTATATTAATCTTTCTTAGTAATTAGTGGTTAAATATTCAGCCACTTATTTGATATATGCACTACAGATTATGTATTTTTTGTCAAACAAACAAATGAATTCAGGCGCTTATGTTTTATGTAGAGTAGATAGATAAGCCTTAATGAGTTTTATGCTTTAAAAGCTGGTAAGTTGTCAAAATTAATCTTGGGCTTGAAAGGCCCGTATTCTAATACCAAATTATGTATATGGGCCACTGAAGCAGTCTATTATCTTACTACCAAAAACAGCCCGTTTTTGCTGTAATCCAATCTCTATGCTTGTAGCCCGTTTTCAAATTTTTTTTCGTTTGTTTATTTTTTTTAAATATGTTTTACTTTTAGTGAATTTTTTATGTTTTATTTATTTATTTAAATAAATTAAATTGTTATAAAAATAATTTAAAAAATTTATTATTATGTATTTTTAAAATAATTATATTACCGTCCATTGCGAGAAGTTTGTCTACAAATGAACAGCTCGGATTCAGCTTGGTTAGGACTTAGGACTCAATCATATTTGTTCAAATTAGTAAATAAATAATCTTGAACACATTTTTAAAACTCAAATATTAAATGAACTAAACATGAACATAGTCGAATTTGTTCATTTATATTCGCCAACAAACTCGTTTGTTTTTTAACAACTTATTAAATACTCAATATTAATCTCAAATATAACTCGTATTCTATATGATATATTATTAAAATAAAATTTGATTAACAAGAATTTATTTAATATTTTTAGATTAATTCTTAAATATATATTTATTTTATTATTAATTATTAACTTTTTGAAAATTAACATGATGGGATTTTGAAAGTGAACATTAGGTTTGTTTTTTTTTTCTTATTATGTTTGATGTGACTACATTTGATTTTTCAAAATTATTTATATAATTTATGAATTATTTTACATTATGAGTTACTTTGTAATACTAGTTCATTTAATTAATTTTGTTGTTTTTTCAATATTTTTTCCTCTATCTTAGAGTTCTTTCTTGTGAGAATATATCTATTATAGATGGTGACACATATGGGTTAGTTAATTTGTTTATATGATTTATCCAATTGTTTATTTATTTATTTAGATTTTTAAAATTATTTGTTATATTTTTTATATGAAAATCCAGATATTTTTGAATTTATAGTTATTTAGTTAGCTCGTTTAAAAAACTCGTTCATTTCT
This sequence comes from Phalaenopsis hybrid cultivar, assembly GCA_002079205.1. Lineage (NCBI taxonomy): Eukaryota > Viridiplantae > Streptophyta > Magnoliopsida > Asparagales > Orchidaceae > Phalaenopsis > Phalaenopsis hybrid cultivar. Next base: position 59,494 of record JXCR01071824.1, read on the forward strand.
CATAAACAAATTAAGTACAAATCAAGCTCAAACAATGAAATTTAAACAAGTCAAACTTCAACAATATGTGAAAAGTCAACACAAGCTCAAGTCGAATACAAAGAATTATACCAAGCCAAGTTCAAAGTATGATATACACGGCGCGATGACAGTCCTAACGAGAAGCTTACTAATGTCCTTCGTTACCATTGTCCACATGTATGCTGCCACCAAAANTTACTAACTCCTCCGGACGCTTAGGAAAAAAGGAGTCGCACCTAGAAATTTGAGCACTTGAGTGGCCACAGGGGGCGTAAAAACACCCCTCTCATTGTTTGCGCCCAACATTAGGAAAAGCTATTACATACATACACCGCATGCAGAGATGCATGCGGTGTCCGATCCTGACCATAGATCACGGTGATCTACGGTCAGGATGCAATCAAATTTTTTTTGAAAAAAAAAAAAATTTAATTGGGGTCCATTGAAATACATCATGACCGTAGATCACCGTGATCTACGGTCAGGATCAGACATGCAATTCATATATGAAATAATTTTTCCAACATTAGGCGCTTTGAAACCCAAAAGGGTTGAAAAAACGCCCTCGTCATAGTTAGCTCCCCAAAGTAGGTGCTTAAGCGCTCCCAGTCCAATGCTTTTCGGTGTCTGGCGCCCGGCCTTGAGTTTGGACATCATGATGCTTTGGCTCTATAACCCAACAGTATGAACCAGCTGACTTAAAAATAAAATGGTCATTACAGAGATGGGTCCCACTTATTTTCTCGAGGATTTCCTCTTCAATCCTATCTCATTTCATGAGCATGTTAGTCAACCGAAAAATGATTATCCACCACAAAAAAATATGATTGCTCCATATTAATTAGGCTTTAAAATATGAATATAAATGCACTTCAGACTTCCATGAAATTATTCATCAAAAAAACAGTTTGTAAGCCATTTCAAAATAACCGCCAAAAAGGAATTTTTCCCAACTGGATGTAATAAATTATAAAATATGCGGCTCAAATGCAAAATTCTCCAACCAATATGATGCGAATCCTTTTAACTATCATTTAGGTTGAGACTTTTTAGATGAACAGAAACCTGTAATGTCAATTGTGAAATTATTGCAGGATAAATTGTTGTTTAAGTTTGTCAAGCATATTCTAATAAAAAAGATTTTTATTTATAACTCCTGAAAATTTATCAGGGAAATAAATATGGTTGTGTTAGGCATGACTCGTATACCATATAAGAGAAGATGCTGAAACGGAGCGGAAGAATCTGTCCAAATCATGGGAGTTTCTTTACGTGAGTTGAGGGTGCGGGGGCAACACCCCATGGTACGGTATATGGGTAATTTTTGAAATTACATTTTGTACTTCAGAATTTTATCTAGGGTTATATATAGGCATGTTTGTAACTCTATGTTATTCTATTCTATAACCCTAGATTATTCTTTAACAAAATAGAGAAGGCTTGTGGATTTGTGTCGATTCCAATTTTTCTTCGCCCTAATTTCTCAACAGATTGTGATTTGAAAAATAAAACAATCATATCCTAGCAGGTGAGAAAAATCTATCTGAACATATAACCAAGCATCATGAAAGGGTGTCATTTTCCTTTGTTTTTTTCACTTGTATTTATAACTAATTATAAATCTTAGTTAAAAGTGTTAGATATGACTCATATCTAGGGAGTTGGAGTTTCTTGGTGAAGAGGTGTGTCTCTTGGTGAAAAGGAGTGTTTTTTGGAATAAAGGGGGTTGGGAGGAGCGAGGACGTGATTGTAATTTTATCTGAGGTTTTGTATATGTCTATATATATGTGTAACCCTATGGGATGTATTGTAACTTCTCTGAAATAGTGAAACCGCCGCTCGGTCTCGAGGACGTAGGCAATTCCTTGCCAAATCTCGTTAAATCTGTGTGTTATTCTTCTGATTTGTGTCGATTTTTGTTTTATTCCGCTTCAATTTCACAACAAAAGGGTGACAATGCATTGCAATAAAAGAGTTTTGAGAGATTAAAAGAGTTCTGAGAGATTAAAACTGTTAATTGCAGGAAAACGATTGGGAAAAGTTGATGCCAGCAATTTACCAACATGCTTGGTAATTTTGATCACTAAAAATTACAGACATGGACCATTAAATGTATGTTAATAGCTGTTAATTTATCGCATTGCTTGTCAAATTCTAACTTTTTTGCAAAAACCTCCAAAATAAATTGCACAATTCCAACTAATTCTACTGTTTTCTTCAAGAACAATTATTTGGTAGTAAAATTTCAGACAATCAGAATTGAATTTTTTATATATATTTATACATTTGTTTGTTTGGAGTACTCTTTTGTCATTTAATTGATTATAATTTAGTATTTAAATTTTTTAGATGTTGCATGCCCTGATTTACAAGACAAATGCCACAGCTGCATCGCATCAACTTCCATATAATTTGGAGGAAAGTTAAAGCGTCTGATTCAAATTTTCTTATTTATGTAAATCAAAGCCGTTGGAGTTAATTAATCACCTTTTCAAACAATTAATTTTATGACACTTGTTTCAAATCTTTGTGGCCTACTTTCTTGACATTTGACACCATATTAATCTGTTTTCAGGAAAATTGACAATTTTATTCCTTTTTTTCAATTTTTACCAATTTTTTTTCCTTGACTTTTGGGTTTATATCTTGGATTTGTCAATTTAATTTGATAAATATTTGTGTTTATGAATTGCATTAGTGAAATACCCTTATTTTAATCAGGGCATTGCTATCTCGTGGTATTAATCTTTAAAGATTTGAGAATTTTTTTATGATTAGTGCACTTGATTAGTATGATCATGTCTTCAAAATAGGTTTTGCATGGGAGACTTGTGTGTATGTCACGCAGAGGTGTAAGCAGGTTATGTTCAGGGTGGGCAATTCCCCTCATCGGCTTTGTCCAGGGTGGACAATTAATGACTTGATTGTTAACTTCATAACAAAATACTTGTTGATAGTTTTAATTTTTTTTGGTTAGTTGATTATTTAGTATTTATTAATTTACCAGGCCCATTAAGCTTTCTATAATTAGCTAATTATAAGGAAAACTTAAATACATACCACTCAATTTCTATGTATTACATATCTAACACCTGATGGTATAATCTACTTCTTGAATGTTAAAATGGTGGTGTTTTTGAGGTGATGTAAGAGATTTGGGTAGCATAAATGTAAAATGTAAGGTTTAGGTGTTAGATGTGTAAATTCAAAGAATTTGGATGGTCCCAATGTAAATGCCCCTAATTATGAATGTAATTATGAACTAAAGCATAAACCTTATTATTAATAATTGAACGTAACTATTAAACGCAAAACCGTTATATTAATCTTTCTTAGCAATTAGTGGTTAAATATTCAGCCACTTATTTGACATATGCACTACAGATTATGTATTTTATATCAAAAAAACAAATGAATTCAGCCGCTTATGTTTTATGTAGAGTAGATGGATAAACCTTAAATCAGTTTTAAGCTTTAAAAACTCTGAGAAGTTGTCAAAATTAATGTTGGGCTTGAAAGGCCCGTATTCTAATACCAAATTATGTATATGGGCCACTGAAGCAGTCCATTAACATAATACCAAAAACAGCCCAAGCCATGTTTTTGCTGTAATCCAATCTCTATGCTTGTAGCCCGTTTTCAGATTTTTTTTTGTTTGTTTGTTTTTTTTTTAAATATGTTTTACTTTTAGTGAATTTTTTATGCTTTATTTAATTATTTAAATAAATTAAATTGTTATAAAAATAATAAAAAAAATTTATTATTACATATTTTTAAAATAATTATATTAACGCCCATTGTGAGAAGTTTGTCTAAAAATGAATGAGTGCACTGGATGAACAGCTCGAATTCCGCTCGATTATGACTCAATCATATTTATTCAAATTAGTAAATAAACAATATTGAACAAAATTTTAAAACTCAAAGATTAAATGAACCAACCATGAATATAGTCGAACTGGTTCATTTATGTTTGTGAACAAACTCGTTTGTTTTTTAACAAGTAACTTGTTAAATACTCAATATTAATTTTGATTATAGCTCATATTTTATATGATATATTATTTAAATAAAATTTAATTAACAAAAATCTATTTAATATTTTTAGATTAATTCTTAAATATATATTTATTTTATTATTAATTATTAACTTTTTGAAAATTAACATGATGAGATTTTGAAAGTGAACGTTACGTTTGTTTATTTTTTCTTATTATGTTTGATGTGACTATATTTAATTTTTCATAATTATTTATATAATTGATGAATTATTTTACATTATGAGTTACTTTGTAATACTAATTCATTTAATAAATTTTGTTGTTTTTTCAATATTTTTTTCTCTATCTTAGAGTTATTACTTGTGAGAATATATCTATTATAGATACTGGATGTCACATGTGGGTTAGTTAATTTGTTTATATTATTTATTCAATTGTTTATTTATTTAGATTGTTAAAATTATTTATTATATTTTTATATGAAAATCCAAATACTTTTGAATTTATAGTTGTTTAGTTAGCTCGTTCATTTGTCATAAACAAATTAAGTACAAATCAAGTTCAAACAATGAAATTTAAACAAGTCAAAGTTGAACAATATGTTAAAAGTCAACACAAGTTCAAGCCGAACAAAAACAACTTATAATTATACCAAGCCAAGTCCAAAGTATGATATACTCCGCTCGATGGCAGTCCTAGCGAGAAGCTTACCACTGTCCTTCGTTACCATTGTCCACGTGTATGTTGCCAACAAAATAAAATAAAGATACGAACAATTTATTTTAAGAGTAACAATAAATATTTTTTTTTCATTTTCTTTATATTTTTTTGTTGTTGTTGTTTTGATTTAAAATAAAATATATTTTGTGTTATTGTTATTTTTATTTTTTTTTAAAACATGTGATAATTTTTTTGAGTGACATTTTTTTTTAAAAATATTCAAGCTTATTTAAAAAAACATGCAAACTTATGCTAAATAAACAATTTTTTAAGAGTGAAATCAAAATTTAAAATAAAATTTAAGAAAAAAATGATCCTAAGTGAACAATATCAAATATTTTGATTTCTAATCAAAATATTAAAAAAAATAAGAAAATAAGATTTAAAAAATTTTAAACAGACCACTTAGACTTTGCTTAGCTAGGGCAAATGTGTTATTAACTTTGAAATAATTAGTTATCCATACACAAATGCAACTAAACAAGTATACAGTGCACAAAAAAGAGAGAATTATCCAACAAATAATTAAATAAATTATCTTCAATCAAACTAAATTATCCAAATAAATTCGTTTTGGGTGATGTAGATTGTGGAAACTGATTTGAGAGATTTAGTGTGGAAACTTATTTGAGAGATCAGATGCAAAACTTTGAACAAAGGCACTCAAAGCAAAAAAAACACAAAAAAAACACCAGATTTAGGGTCTGTTAGGCGCAGCTTATTGGGAGCAGCAGGGTTTTGAAAACGCTACACGACTGTTTGGTTAGCGTGTTCGTGCGAGCGTATTCCCACCGCTCATACGCGGTATTAGCGACATAAGGCGGAGCTCTATAAGCTCTCTTCCCTTCGCGTCCTTCGTTGAGTTCGTGCGTTTAGGGTGAAAAAGACACCCTGTGCCAATCTTCAGTCTCCCTCGCCCTCGCTTTCTTCCTCGCTGCCGTTGAGAAATTTGGCAAGAAATCCACTCTCTGCTCTCCCTCTCGTCGCCCTCTTAACGAAACTCTACTTTCCCGTCTGGTATGCATGATCGTTTATGATCCTTCTGTGTTTTTGCTAGATGTTGATTGATCCCTGATTTGTGCGGCTTTGCATCTTGTTTGAATGGACCATTTGTGGTTTTGGAAGTTTTTTAAGGAATTATGGATTGGTGGTTTTGTATTATCTGAACTTTCGATACATAATTTTGAGTCTCCAACCCCTGATTTGTTGCAAAACTTTTCGAGCCTTCTCTGAACTTTCTTTTTACTGGATTTGAAATTTTGATGAAAGTATCGACAGGGTGTTCCGATCAAAATTATGAATAAGCTGCATTGCATGAGTTTTGGTTGGGTGTTCTTATCTTTGTGATGGTTCTTATTGATGGAATTTGGGCCCTAATCCTTCTCTATCCCTCTCTCTATGCCGTAAGATGCCTCCTCTCTGTTCTGCTCCTATGGAATTTGGGGCATTGCAGTGGTTCTTTATTGTTTTGTTTTGGCTCTGCCGATCTTGGAGTATTTCATATATTCCCTATGCAGTGATTTTTAGTTTCATCAAAATAGTATGGAAATGCATATTGGCAGTGCAGTTGAGGACCGACGTAGCCAGAGTCTGAAGTTAAATATTTTAATATTTCCTCTTGTTGTTGTACTTGTATTTGTACTTTTTTTAGTTCTCCTAGTACTCGTTAGGGTGTGAGAATTGTATGGTATCTTTTAGAACATCTCTGTCATTATCGTATGTTTCTGCATTGTATATTTCTTTTCTACCAATAAGCTATTCTGTATAAGATGACACAAACAATTTTATCAGACGGGGTCATGAATGTCATTTAATCACCAATAAGTTAGTCTGAATAAGCTGTCTCAAACAGCAAGCCTGCAGATTATCAGAATAATCTGTTTATCAGCAGATTATAAATAATCTACGGTTGTGCCAAATAGAGCCTCAATATGAAAAGACTCAAAAAAGAGAAAAAACTATCAAGCCAAACCAAGAACTCCACAATAAAGAAAAAATGGGGAGAATAGTACAAATTGCACCACTCAAGCTTCTTCATACTTCAAATACATAAGGACACTTGCACTCCACTCTCTACACAAGATAATGTGAAATTTCTAATGAAAAAACACACAAATACTATTAAAAATCACATGGAACTATCAAAACTAACATGAAACTATACTCCAATGTAGTGTTGTGGTGTAATTGTTAAAGATTTGAACTCTAGATACAGATTTGAAAGATCCAAAAAAAAATGGAGCAAAAGAATAAAAGACAAAAAAAATACATAAAACACAAGATTTAATGTGAAAAAAACGAGAAAAAAAAATCACATATACACGTCACATCAAAAAAACACACCATGAAGAAAATGAAAAAAATCATAAAAATTACAACACACTAAAATCTCTCTATACCTCAAAAACTCTAGGACACTTGTCTCATCGCCTTCGCCCAAAAAAAAAATAGAAATCCACCCTTCCAATCTTAAAAATTCAATCCCCAACCTGATTTCTACTTTCTTTGCAAAATCATAACAAACTAAATTAACGCTAATGTTGATTCTATCCACGCGTAAGTTTCCATGACATGGAAAGAAATAAAGCAATGCAATGCTATGCAAGTCTTTGCCAAAACAAAACAATTTAAGTATATATAAAGATCAAAGTAAAAGCGTGATCTTGCAATCGTGTCAGCACTCAAAAAAATTATCTTTCATATACATAATCAAAACTTCAAATGAAACCAAGCGTTCATTATCTGATTAAACCGAAAATGACTTGGCGTCCCTCAAATTTCCTCAATTACATGACTCATCTCATGTACTTATTGACATTGATACTGAACAACAACTGAGTTCATCAACGAGTACTTATATCTCACTCCACCAAGAATTCGTGAGACATTTTACAAGTTGAATTCGAAAAAAAGAAAAAATAAAACAAATTTTTTTGTTAACTAATCAAAATTTGGGATCTCTGGATCTGCTTCTCCACCTTCCACACTTCAACCATTCTTTGTATGAATTCCTCCGCTCTTATTCTCAGTTCCTCATCATCCTCCTTCTCTTCTTCGCCATTGTCCTGCTTCTTAACTTCCATATTGATTTCCATTTCATCTCGATCCATAGCTAACTTCACTGGCTTTTCAGGCTTCTCAGGTTTCTCAGCCTCTGCATCGTCTTCATCAGAGACTTTGTTTCTCGGTTCTAATTCTTCGTAAACTCTCACGGCAGCTGTTGCGCGACCAAAGTTGAGAAGTAGGAGAACAGCAATAATGAAATTGCAGAGACAGAAAGCACAGAATGACTCGTTCAACAATGGCGATGAAAGCTCCATTGTATGCTGCAACATTTTTTTTCTATTTTGAGGGGCTTTGAAGAGCTTAATTGCTCTGGTTTCCCTTTCGTGGGGTTTATATAGTCTTCTATAAAATAAAGGTGTGTCGGGGAAGACTTGATCAGATTTCATTAATTACGAGGAAAACCTATTGTATTTAGTATTTACTAAAAGGATGATATAACGTAAAGCTTAAGATTTGTTTATGTTTGCTGTCAGTAGGTTTTGGCTTTTACTTCCGCAGGTAGTCCGCAAGTGACTCGAAAACCTTATTCATGACTTCCTCCGCAAGGAAAAGAGCCCTCTTTTTTGGTCAACATAAAGCAATTTTTTTAAGTTTTTTTGTTAATTTTGCATGGAACATCTTATATTTTGATGCAATTAAAATATTGAGAGAAGGTAAAGAAGAGAGAGAGGGCTGGAGAAAAAGAATGAGAAATAGAGTTTTAAGGGTTTTGGAAGAGTTAGAAATATATTCTTGGGCCTTTTTTTTCCAAAAAGTCATATAATTACAAGTCGTTGTTTTCATATTTATAATAGTTAAGAGATACATTTCTAAATATCGATCATGCTCTTGAAATTCTATATTGTCGGTGGGCCATCATAAATGTCAAGATTACAGTAACTATGGGCGAATCATTACTTGTCGAATCTTCTTCTCGCTTATTCTTGGATTAATGAGTCGTTCATCTATTCATTTGACCAGCCATATTGGCCCGGTCGATTGGATCGCCCACTTTTTATCTGCTAGTAGTTTTTGACGCTTGTGGGGATTGACTCATTGACTTGTACCCCGTCCAAGTCCGCTTGATTTGGTTTACCATACTTTGATCATACATATTTTTGTTATCTAATTTTCTCACATATTATGAGACAACAAAGTGTGAGACGATGGAAAGAATTAAATCCATGACAAATTTGACATTTAATAATCAAATTTCAATGAGTGATACTTGATTTCTGTCAGTGATTTCTTATAAGTAGAAGATAACGTCTTTCCTAATTTGCTTGCTTTGTGTTTCCTTTCTTTTGTGCCTCGTTCCCTTTTGAAAAAAAAAAAACATCATATGATGGCTAAGCTTCCAGAGTCCAAAGCCACCATTCTGAGAGAAGTTTTGCTTCGTGGTTTATTTGCCAGAGAGAAAAGTAAGAGGTGTCATGAGCTTAATCGAAAGGGAAAACTTGTGGGAAAGAAGGAGTGAGGCTCGTCTTCAGGTCAGGATGGCTCTTTTGGGGCGGCTATAGAAAAGACTCAACTTGTGGCCACAGATACTCATTAAATGACTGCAATAGCACAGTCGCCCAATCTGACTGTACTTGCAGTTTATATAGTACTTTATCACTTAATTGTGTGTGAAGATAGACTAAATCAAGTTTATATAATTAAGAAGTAATATGAACACAATTAATATTGATTAAGAATATAATGCAGCGTGGTGCATAAGATTTTTTATTGCGTATAAGAGGGTTGGACTATTCTTAAGCATGCTATCTAGCAAGGAGTTAATGGAAGCTGACTTTCTAGGTAAGGAAATGNGAATGGGAGCTGACTTTCTAGGTAAAGAAATGAGAACATGACAAAATGATATCCTATCATTGTTTTATTAAGTGAATAGAATCATCTACAAGTTTGATCTTTAAGAGTGGTTAAGGAAACTTGAATGATGATTGCATTCAAATCTTGGTTAATATGCATAATGATTTTGCAATGATTGATAAACTCTCAAGATTTGAAGGATCCATCACAATGATCTACATTAGACATCTTGTATCTCACTATACTTGGATTTTTAATAATTTTAATAGGTTGAGGTAAAGGACTCCTAGAAATTGCATCATCAAGAAGTAAGTTGAATCCTATCTATCATAAAAATTCTTCTTTGATGAAATGTCCCAATTCACCTCATATGGTATCATGAAGAGTGGTCCGAGGCATTCTCAAACCAAGCCTACCAACTTTTTGGAGAGTTGAAATATAGCCCAGCAACACAAAAGTAATGAGTTGAATTAATAGTGTAAAAATATCTTAATTTAATTGCCATGAAAGAATAATTTATACTTAAAGATATAAAGACTTTACATGAACATCCATTGTGTTATTTATTTTTTGCTTGTCACTAATTCCCTATTATGTTATGATTGATAATAGCCTCTATAAATCAAGATTTATATGTTCTAAGATATTATTTTGCCCTTCATGCATATGCAATTCTCAAACAATATGTCAGAGGTTACACTTCTATTCAGTTATGATGCCCATGATTAAAATTTTGGTTCCCAAATAAATTATTGTTAGAGAAAAAAAAAATCTTTTATTAAGGATAGATGTTGTGAGCACATTGGAACATTTTTCTCATAAAAGACGTGATATTATTGCGTGTTAAAATTTTAATTAAATTATACTCATGAATGAATAATAATCCACTAATCAATGGCGACTCTTAAAAAAATATAATTAACTTCTAATTAATTAATAAATCATTCATAACTGATTAATATAATTGAAGATAGTAATCAATTAAATTAAATTAAACCAACTTATTTAAATCCTAAAAGAAACTGTCAAATAGTGTCCAAATCTTGAGAAAACCTGAGAAAGAGTTGGGAGGGCATCTCACAGTTAATTACAACGCTTTAACATTGATGCTAAGTAAAAACTCGATTCATTTATGTCTTCCAATTTGGTATCTCTGGATTTGCATCTCGATTTTCCATGACTTAACCATTCTTTGAATGAACTCCTCAGCCCTTCTCCTCAACTCTTCATGCTCCTCCTCCCCATCTTCTTCTCCATCTTCGCCCTTTTTAATATCTATAATATTAATCTCCATTTCATCTCGAGCCATTGCTGCCTTGTCATGCTCTTCCTCTTCATCATTGCAGGCTATCTCTTTCGTTTCATTGCAGACTCTCAGAGTTGTCGTTCGGCGGCCAAAGCTGAGCAGTAGAAGCAGCGCAACAATAGAATTGCAGATACAAAAAGCACCAAATGGTGACAAAAACTCCATTCTGCAACATTTTGCTCTTGAGGGGCTTCGAAGAATGTAATTGCCATTTTGGCTGTTTATATCTATATATTTATATATATATATAGTGCGTAAATGCGTGTGGGAGAAGATAATCGGCGTAGAAATTAAGATTTGTTTATTTATTTAAAAAATAGTTTCTGCTTTTTATTTCTGCAAGTAGTCCAGGAGGTGTGAGAGCATTTTTAAGAGACTTACTGCGCAAGGAACAGTGACTATGCAGAAATAATAAGCCGATTAGAGTAATTTAAAATTAATTTAATTTTGAGTATAAATTTGAAATTATACCAAATTGATTTCTTATTTGAGGTGATTCAATCGAAAATAACTAAAATTGATTTCTTATTGAGTTGGAGCTGACCTTTAAATGGTTTTAATATATGCATTTCTATTTAATCAATATTTTTATTTTATACATAATTTTAAAGTTTATAAGACATGAGAATATGAAATAATTTACCAAATAAATGAATGATTAATCAATCAAGAAATAAAAAATTTTAAGCCATTCATGAGCTATTTTTTAAATAATAAGGAAGTGTATTAATGAACGTAATTGATTTAGCGGGTCATTGTCCTAATATTTTCAATTAAATACTGATTCCAGGATTTTTTATTTTTTTTTGACAAAAATGTTATGTCAAGATTTTTATTTGACCGGATGAAGTTTTGATTATATATTAAGCATTACAATCAAATATAGTAAATATATCATGATGTTGTTTTTTTTTTTTTACTTTATTATAGTTAAAATCAACATATAGGAACGGAGGTTGTAAGATTACATTTTATACCCTGGTAATTAGTAAAGTAGGTACAACATAGAGTATTTGGTTCATACATAATTATAGGACTAGGGGCCTGAGATGACGTCCAACCGGGTAAGCCGAGGAACTTGAGATGGGCACAACCGGATTTTGAGCCGGGCAGCCACGAATCGGAAGCCTGATGGAATAACCAGTCATGTCATTACCTGGACTATCATGTTCGAATGGTGGATCCAGAAGTTCTTGACGACTACGGACGAATTTCATCATTCCCCCTACCTAGTTGTGGAATGCCGACAAATTCATCAGCGCAAGGTTTGTACCGGTAACACTTTGGGAAGATGACTGAATTATGTTCGTTCAGGACTATTTTTCTTCCGACCAGTTGGAGTCGGTGAGCTAAATATGTTCCTTTGAACTGCCCCTGGTAGGTCTTGGACAGCTACATCATTCTTCTTCGTTGGCCGCCAAATCTCTTTGAGATTCATGTTGAAATATTTTTTATTTGCACCTAAAATCAAGAGTACAAATATAATCAAATAAAATAAATCATCATGCATATCATAAAGTAACATGTTATCTATATTTTTCAGAATGTTACAATTATAATCATTTTATAAAATGTGTTTTTAATCTTCAAGCAAGAAAATTATCCTTAAAGTGCAATAAATTCCCTTTTCCATGAAATGTAATCGTTGCCATCATCATCCACGACAGACAAATAAGCTTTCATGACACGAAGAAGATTAAGGTGAAGCTATGTATATTTATACCAAATTAATACAATCCCAGGCATATAATGATCAAAGCAAGAACATGTCATTTGGGGGTTGTTTGGTAAGATTTTTTTTTTAAAGTATTTAATCACGGATTTAACTTAAATCCCAAATAAATGAAAATTTAATCCAATGATCCCTTTTATAATTCTTTTTTTTTTTGGTTTCGTCTCTAAATCTCGCATTTCTTCTCGTTTAGAGCGTAAATCCGAATTTAGTAAATTCGATTGAGAGGTATATAATGGATTTTATTCCGCCGTCGCTTACGAGGTTCGTCTCCGACGACACAGTGATTGGATTTATTGGATTTGATAAGTTCTATTTAACGTAAATCCTTGTTACAACCAAACATCATCTCGAAGTAGAGACGTGTCAAAACGTGAAAACTTAGAACAAAGTTGGGAAGGCTCTTAGAGTTCCTTAATTACAAAAATTATCTCATGCATCTATTCACATTGATACCAAACATCAACATTCATCAAAGAGTCCAAATGCAATGCTCTCTTAAGTCATATATGTACAACGATTTGAATATCTCAATCCACGAAGAATTTGCGAGACATTCTGCAACTTATGAAAAAAAAGCGAAAAACTCATGACGAATTAGTCACAAATTGGGATCTCAGAACTTGCATCTCTTCCTTCCAAGCTTGGACCATTCTTTGTATGAATTCCTCCGCCCTTCTCCTCAATTGCTCGTCATCCTCCCCTTCGTCTTCCTCTACTCTGTCTTCCTTCTTCATGTCGCGGATAATGACCTCAATTTCATCTCGGTCCATAGTTTCCTTCTCATGCTTCTCAGTCTCTTCATCATCATCAACATTGCAGGCTGCCTCTTTCAGTTCAACGTCGACTCTAGCAGCTGCTGTTCTACGGCCAAAATTGAGCAGTAGAAGAAGAGCAACAATGAAATTGCAGAGGCAGAAAGCACCAAAAGACTCTGTTACAAATAAGGAGGAGAGCTCCATAGTATGATGAAACATTTTTTCTCTTTTTAGAGGTTCTGTAGAGCTTAACTACATCAGCTTCTTTCTTTGAGGGCTTATATAGTCTTCCGTAGCTTAAAAGTGTATGGAGGAAGACTTGATCTCATCTCATTAATTAACAAAAAAAATATATCACAAATATTATTATACAGAGCTTCGGATTCGTCTGTTAAATGGAGTGGGCTTTGGATTATTTCAACACGTCTGCGAGTGATTGGGAGCTGGCTTGGTCAGAACTTCTCAGGCAAGGAAATGGGGCTACTAAAATTGTTGTGTTTGTTAGAATGGAATTTTAATTTTATTTTGAATTGATTTTAACTTTACTATAAATTTAAAAATTTTGATATGATATAAATAAAAATATAATAAAGGATATAATATAAAGGTGTGTAATATTATTAACTATTAAGCGAATATTCATATTTAAAATAAGATAAAGGTGGATTTCGAGTGGACTAGAAATAAAGTGACTTCGAGTTGATCCAGTTGATTTGGACAAAATATTAGGGGCAGAGATCATAGGTGATATTCTCTCATTGATTTGACTCAAATTACTATTGATTTTGAGATCAATTTGAGACAAAAATACAAATTTATTCTAAACCAAAAAAAAATTACATTTGAGCATGATGTACATAATTATTGATGCATCACCAAAAATATATCTTTATCAAATTTGAATATTGAGCATTCAATATCAAATTAAGTGCCTTCTACAAATGCCTTAATAAAAGAAACCCAATTAGTCTAGATCGAGTATTTGGAGTATAGTTAGAATATTTGAGATTTCAATTGAAGAATCAAATGATTTTCAAATCTATCACTTATGGTCAAATTGAGCATCTCAATAAGATTAATCCAACGAGTGTATGAGTGCTTGATTTCAATATCATTAAGACACTCAAATATTCAAAAAAATATCATATTATCAAGAAGATCACTTCAAGTCATCTGATGGAGTGATCTAAATTCAAGCAATAGAAATAGACTCACATTCTTTTCATCTTGAGGGAAATCTAAACTTCAATGACAATACTCAATGGAACTCTAAGGCCTAGAGAATTCTTGAGTTTCACTTGCCTAAATCGGGCTCATTGTTCAAGTTTGGGTGTAATGCAAAATTGTGCGAATATAGAACTAGTCAAACCAATCTGAACTTTGAGGGGAAGAATTAACGGAATGCAACGTTTCTCTTATGCCACACAAAGCTAATAATGGATCATCCGGTTCAATTGATTAGACAAAACACATTGATTCTCTATATGCCTCCCACACAACACTTGGGATGGAATCATACAAACTTCTAAAGCTTTGATCAATTAGAAATCAAAATCGCATCACATAATAGGAACCCACTGATTCGAGAAATATGGAACAAAAAATCAAAAATGAAACACGATAAACAAAATTCCAAAAAAAATCACGCCAAGATTCAATGTGAAAAAAAAATCTAGAACAGGAAATAATCACGAAGCCACACAAAAAAAAAATTTCCACTATGAAGAACCAGAAAAATATATAATTACTCATTCTATGATCTTCTCTCTACAATAAAATAAAATTTACATATCTTCGCTCCAAACTTTACATGTCGATCTCACAAAAGAAATTGCATGTTGTGATTCTCCTCCTCCGCTCTTCCCCGCTTCATGATAAATCTATCAAGAAGATCGCAAGTGAGAACCACATTCTACTTTGCTCCAATCGCGAACTCAAGAACTAAACAAAATGAACTTGTGAGACGGTGCATTTATTATGCATGCTCGAGCAGAAAAAATTGTGTAGAGCATCCAACCGAAGAAGCTAAGCCCGGTTGCGGCATAATTACGCCGCTCGGTGTAGCTACGCCCTGCAATTGTTTCTTTCGTCCGGTGCTGCTCATGACTGTCAGTGCACCCAAGCTAAGTTACATCTTTCCTATGGTTGGATCGAGAGTTTCTCGATCTAGACAACATCCACTTTCGACGCATTTCAGTCATATATATGACAGTAATACATGCGTAAGAAGAATTTTGAATGCTAAGTTACACTTTTTTTGTAGTGTTTACGCATTAACATAAATGATTTAGCGGTTCATTGTCTGAATATGTTCAATTAAATATTAGTTTTAAATTTCTTGTTCAAATATAATCAATTATATAAATAAATGAAACTCTCTTTGAGATATTTAATTTGATTATAAGTTTGTTGGCCTTGAATTTACTATTGCGGAGAATCTAGAGTGTGTTTGGTTTTTGCAATTTTGTAACAGTTGTATTACAGCTAATCCTGAACAAATGAACTTTCTGTCCTTATAGTATATTGGTGTTTATAACAAATCAATGATGCTAGTATATTTTATATTTGAAAGCAAATATTCTATCTGAAAATTACAAAATAAAAATAGAGACTTCACTAAAAAGTAAATAAGACAAAAATTTTAAAAAATATAAATAACAATTAATAATATGATAATCTTATTTTTAAAATGCACTTGATTAATGTCGCGAGATAATTCGTTCTCCAATGAAACTCTTCATGCCTGATCACTATTGACGGTGGAATTCTCGAACTCATCTGCCCACCTAAAGTAATCATAGCTTTCTGTTCTTCTCCTTGGACACCTATAAAACTGTCTTACATAGCTTTATGGTTGTTGCAAAGTAAACAGAGAACATTATAGTTCATAGTAGCAGTACAATGCTCTAAAGATATCTGAAGTCCTCGAGCTCAACTTTTCTGAATGTTTAAAACAACAGAACACAAACCCTTATATGCAATATTAGTAATAAAGAATAATATAAATACTCAATACAAGTTTTATGAAACTGTGAGATTTCATAAAACAAAATATAAACTAATGAATCTGTCATCACAAGAAGGCAATACACATTATAAAAGAAAGGGTTTTTGATTGTTTTTACACCACGTAATACCAAACTTGAATGTGTTACGTATGCATGCAACTTCAAAGGCTGTCCAGAAGAACCATAACAGTTATACGACTGAAAAAGAAGAGGTACTTGGTTCACAACATATACATACATATCAATAACCAATAACAACATGTATGCCATAAAAAAGAACCCATAAGCTCGAACATTTTATCATAAACCTCCAAACAAAAAAATAAAATATGCAATGAAAAATTACATTACATATTGTGCCCATGGTTGCCTCACAGGCTATCCAAGTGGAAGAAATACTTTCTACAGAATCGTAAATAAAAGATAACCTACATTAAGATTCAAAATGAACATCATTGCATAAACCATTAATAGAATAAACAATTAACGTTTTCACAACACATTGCAAATAAAGTATCAAATATGACATCCAGAATTTGCTCCATTCAACTACCAACGATTGCATCTGTAGTTCACTCTCTCAACTCTACATCTCCCCTGCACCTTTCTCATCCTAATTGCAAGTTTCAAAAAAATCACTTTCAGCCGGTGATAAAGATTATTCTAGGCGATATTCATATGCTTCAGCAGAGACTTGTGAATTATCTTCATCAGCCTTATTAAATTCAATATTATTGCATGAAGGATGACACCGAATGTAGTTGTGGAGAGTAATTCTGGCGACCACAATTTGCACATGTTTACGAAACAGATAAGTTGACATATCTTGTTAAATAACTCATTTTTTTCTTTCAAACTCTGAATGACATTTCAATGACACCGCATAAAGATGAGTGCCTCTTGTTAAACATTTCTTTCCTACCCTGAGTGTCATTGTTAGCTCTTTCAAAATCATGAATGTTGTATTTAGTATTAATAAATGATTCAAGTAATCCTCTTTGTAAAGGTTATCTAACATTGGCCAAATAAAATTTATCTAACATAAATATAATACTTAGTATTGCAATGAAAATTCTTTCTTATTTGTTCAAAATCAAACAAACATGGGTTGAGCACGAAAAGTAGTATTTCTGAGTTCTTGTGGAAAATTTGAATATGCGGTTATTGTATGCTCTACCTTCTCAATTGGCCATATCAAAAGTAAAACACATGTTAAAGTCACAGACAACCATGACATTGTGTGTTGATGATCTGCATTGCCCGATGAATGTGAATCTCTCATTATTCAACACATGTGCATCCATGTGTGTTCTATCGATCACTTTAATACAATCCTAAATCATTTAACAAGGATATCTGAATTAATATGTTCATTTGAAATTAGAAAAATATGAATTAATTGAATTACCATTAAAAAAATGACATATACCGTTGTTCCAGTAAAATCTCATTGGGGGTCCTTTAGAATGTTGGGTCCTTGTGTTTGATAACTTTTTATGATAAACTGACTAAAACATTCAACCTAATTAAAAAATATATAATGATTGTTCCAGATGAGTATTGCAATCGTTTCATGATTTATCTCATAAAATCATTTTGTGATAAAATATAAAATGTTATAACTACCACCTCTCTGGAAGTCATCCTAGTGGAGCCATGAAGTCCATAATTTTGATGTAGTTTTTTTAAAAGATTGATATATACGAGCTGTGTCATAAGAAACTTATTATTAAAGAATGACACTTTATTTCCTCCTATAGATTTACATTAAAACCATTGTCATGTCATTGCTAATGTACCAGTTGAGGCGGAATTAATCAGTATATTATTTAATCAGCTTGTTTTGTTTCAAATTTGATTATTAATAATTTTAATTATTTGTTTACAACATCTTACAAGTAGATTTAAAATTTCAATGAGTATAAATTGTATTAAGAAAATGGATTATGGTGAGATCACTTAAAAAAAATTTACTTCTATATGGTCAAATAAAAAGGGGCAATGTCGTAGATGCATCATTATCATTTGAAAGATTTAAAACCCCATCCTCAATTTATACTTATGAAAACTCATATTTTCTTCAATTAAAAAGATACATAGATAATTAGCTATCAGGTTTCTAATATGACTCCATGAAACAAATTTATCATGGAGCCAAAATTTTCACATTTTGTCATTGGGATGCTTGATCTCAAGCATGACAATGAATACTTCAAAAATAAAAAGAAAAATGTTTTTAGCATTATTGAATCCAAATTTGTCCTTTGAACTGTGCCCAAGGAAAAGAGTCGAATTTCAGGGGGAGGAGAAGGTAAGGGAGAGAAAGAGAGAGGGTTGCCTCATCGGGGGTGCTGACCTCATTTTTGGTGAGGTCTATTTCCCTTTCTAGGGCATAGGATCTAGCCTTAGGACTTTCTATTTGACTTTCCTAGAAGACTAGCATGGGAACCCACACAATTAGAAAATTCAAGCCACTTCTAAGAACCCACACCAATAAGAGTACATTTTGTACCCCTAGTAAAGTAGATACAACTGAGAGTATTTTGGTCAATACATAATTATAAGGTCAGAAGTTTGAGATGACATCTGGTTGGGTAGACCAGGGAACCTGACACGGGCACAACCGGATTTTGAGCCGGGCGGCCACACGTCGGGAGCCTAATGGAATGACCTATTGGGTCATTACCAGGGTGATGGTGGTCGAAGGGTGAACAGGAGGTTCCAAACAACTGCATTATATCCAGGTGGATTTCATCATTTGCCCGCATAGTTGAGGAATGCCTACGAATTCATCAACATAATCTCGAAATAGAGACATGTCAAAACGCGAAAACTTAGAACAGAGTTGGGAAGGCACTTACAATTCCTTAATTACAAAACTTACTCATGCATCCATTCACATTGATACCAAGCAACAACATTCATCAAAGAGTACAAATGCAATGCTCTTTTAAGTCATATATGTACAACGATTTGAATATTTCAATCCATTAAGAATTTGCGAGGCATTCTGCAACTTATGAAAAGAAGAAGGAAAAACTCATGATGAATTAGTTACAAATTGGGATCTCTGAACTTGCTTCTCTTCCTTCCAAACTTCGACCATTCTTTGTATGAATTCCTCCGCCCTTCTCCTCAATTGCTCCTCATCCTCCTCTTCGTCTTCCTCCACTCTGTTTTCTTTCTTAAAGTCGCCGATAATGACCTCAATTTCATCTTGGTCCATAATTTCCTTCTCATGCTTCTCAGTTTTCTCATCATCATCGACATTGCAAGCTGTCTCTTTCAGTTCACCGTCGACTCTCGAAGCTGCTGTTCCACGGCCAAAATTGAGCAGTAGAAGAAGAGCAACGATGAAATTGCAGAGACAGAAAACACCAAAAAACTCGTTTTCAAATATGGAGGAAAGCTCCATAATATGATAAAACATGTTTTTTCTCTTTTAAGAGGTTTTGGAAAGCTTAGCTACATCAGCTTCTTTCTTTGGGGGCTTATATAGCCTTCCGTAGCTTAAAAGTGTATGGAGGAAGACTTGATCTCACTTAATTAATTAAGAAAAAAAATATATCATACATATTATGTAGAGTTTATACTTAGTCCACGAGTGATTGAGAGCTGACTTGGTCAGAACTTCTAAGGCAAGTAAACGGTGCTACTAAACTGCTGTGTTTGTTGGAACGAATTGAAATTTTAATTTTATTTTGAGTTGATTTTAAGTTTAGTATAAGTTTAAAAGATCTCTAGCGATTTCAAATTTCTTCTCAGTCAAATTTTGATGCGAGAAACAAAATAATACAATATAAGGACGTTAGAATACAAAAGTGCGTAATATTAACTATTAATGGTATATTAATATTTAAAATTAAAAACAGGTGATTTCGAGTGGACTGGATATGAAGTAACTTTTGGTTGATCCTGTTGATTTGACTCAAATTAGTTCTGATTTTGAGATCAATTTGAGTCAAAAATATAAATTTATTTTAAAACAAGAGAAATTTGCATGTGATTATCATAGACATAATTATTGATGCATCACCAAAAATGTATAGTTTTATCAAATTTGAATCTTGAGAATGGAAGCATCAATATCAAATTAAGGTCCACTCTTCTGATCATATTCTTATACATCTCCATTTCATTTAATGAAAAATTCATCTTCTTTGTGAATATTTTATTTTGATTGTCTGAGAACCGGTACTAAATTTATCTGTATCACATTCAATAAAGGTGCACCTAAAAAGTTTTGAGTCAAGCTTACTCTTGGACCCACTATCAGTATATATTTCAATTTTATGCATGCCATATTATATATTACATGTAAGATCTCAAATTCAAGATCGAGAGCTGCACTCGGTTCCATCACTAATATTACTATGTACTATAATCACACAATAGTTTATGTAATTTACATTTAATATTTCTCTATTAGAGGAGTGCTCTCTCATGGAGAAGATTTTGTCGTTTGCATGATTCAATTCGCTCAAAGTTCTTGGGTTGCTCAAGCTGCATGGAGCTAGATACGATCAATCACGCAACAAGTTGGATATGGGCAATTTGGGATAGTTTACAACGGCCTTGTTTGAGAGTGCTTTATCATTTTAGGGCGTTTGTTTAAAGGTAAGTTGTGGATGATTAAATATAATCCTCATTGAATACAAACTTTTCTACCTGCTTTTCAACGCTATGAGCTAAAATAAAAAGTTAGTATACCCTTGAAGTTTGAGCCATTATTCTGTGCGGACTTGCGGTTGTGTCCGCTGTGCAATGAGAAATTTTTTTTTTTAAAAAAAAATTAAAATTTGGGCCCACTGACATACACTTTTGATAAGAGAATATTTTGATTGGTTCATCTTACGCATTTCTGTGTACTATGAACGTACGTAATAATTTTTCAAGAAGGAAAAAATTTACATACGTAAAATAGAGCTATACATGCGTAATAACCCCCTGCTTCGATAAATTGCTCGTTAGCTAGGCACACTGAGAAGTTCAAGGTGGAAAGTGAGGATAAAATTATTGAAGTATGTGCGATGGGATGCTTTTTCGTGTTGTGTGTGTGAAATCAAGCCAAACCGGGAGCTTTGGGCAACACAGGAGCTTCTCCCGCGGTGGAAATGGTGGCCACAGAGCCGGCGGAGGCTATTTTGGATATTTCTATTTTCCACAGGCGGAACACGGGCGGTAGGTTCGAAGCGGAGTTGTCTCGTTCTAAAATGGCTATGAAACATCTTTGTGATTGATGCACCATGGGGGAGGGAAGATGCTAAACAGGCTGGAATCATATTTTCACCATTTTGTGGTTGACGCCAAGATTAGCTTCATTAATTGGATTTGAGATCAAATTTGAGTTTGAGCTCAATCCTACAATTATAAATTAACTTACAAATAAATTTATATCTTATGAAAGTAAATTATAATTCTCATTCAAATATTTATTGTAATAAAGCAATTAAAAATTATATTAACAATATTAAATATTAACATGATAGAAGAAAATTATATATAGTTTTTAAATAATTGTAACAATTTTATAATTAAGTTTGTAAATTACATAAATTTTAAATATATTATNGGATGCTTGATCTCAAGCTTGACGATGAATACTTCAAAAATAAAAAGTAAAATGTTTTTAGCATTGTTGAATCCAAATCTGTCCTTTGAACCGTGCCCAAGGAAAAGAGTCGAATTTCGGGGGGAGGAGAAAGAAGGGAGAGAAAGAGAGAGGTTTGTCTCTTCGGGAGTGTTGACCTCTGAGATCTGTTTCCCTCTCTAGAGCATAAGGTCTAGCCTAGAAGATTAGCGTGGGATCCCACACAATTAGAAAATTCAAGCCACTTCTAGGAACCCACACCAATAAGAGAACATTTTGTACCCCTAGTAAAGTAGGTACAACCGGGAGTATTTTGGTCAATACATAATTATAGGGTCGGAGCTCGAAAGCTTGAGATAACATGTGGTTGGGTAGGCTCGGGAACCTGACGTGGGCATGACCAAATTTTGAGCCGGGCGGCCACACGTCAGGAGCCTGATGGAATGAACTATCGGGTTATTACCCGGGCGATTGTGGTCGAAGGGTGACCAAGAGGTTCCGAAAAACTGCGTTATATCCGGGTGGATTTCATCATTTGCCTGCATAGTTGAGGAATGCCTACGAATTCATCGACATAATCTCGAAATAGAGACATGTCAAAACGTGAAAACTTATAACAGAGTCGGGAAGGCACTTACAATTCCTTAATTACAAAATTTACTCATGCATCCATTCACATTGATACCAAGCAACAACATTCATCAAAGAGTACAAATGCAATGCTCTTTTAAGTCATATATGTACAACGATTTGAATATTTCAATCCACTAAGAATTTGCGAGACATTCTGCAACTTATGAAAAGAAAAAGGAAAAACTCATGATGAATTAGTTACAAATTGGGATCTCTGAACTTCTTCTCTTCTTTCCAAATTTCGACCATTCTTTGTATGAATTCCTCCGCCCTTCTCCTCAATCGCTCCTCATCCTCCTCTTCGTGTTCCTCCACTCTGTTTTCTTTCTTAAAGTCGCCGATAATGACCTCAATTTCATCATTGTCCATAATTTCCTTCTCATGCTTCTCAGTCTCCTCATCATCATCGACATTGCAGGCCGTCTCTTTCAGTTCATCGTCGACTCTCGAAGCTGCTGTTCCACGACCAAAATTGAGCAGTAGAAGAAGAGCAACGATGAAATTGCAGAGACAGAAAGCACCAAAAGACTCGGTTTCAAATATTGAGGAAAGCTCCATAATATGATGAAACATTTTTTTCTCTTTTAAGANTTCCTCTTCGTGTTCCTCCACTCTGTCTTCTTTCTTAAAGTCTCCGATAATGACCTCAATTTCATCTCGATGCATAATTTCCTTCTCATGGTTCGCAGTCTCCTCTTCATCATCAACATTGCAGGCCGTCTCCTTCAGTTCATCGTCGACTCTCGAAGCTGCTGTTCCACGGCCAAAATTGAGCAGTAGAAGAAGAGCAACGATGAAATTGCAGAGACAGAAAACACCAAAAGACTCGGTTTCAAATATTGAGGAAAGCTCCATAATATGATGAAACATTTTTTTCTATTTTAAGAGGTTTTGCAGAGCTTAGCTACATCAGCTTCTTTCTTTGGGGTCTTATATAGTCTTCCGTAGCTTAAAAGTGTATGGAAGAAGAATTGATCTCACTTAATTAATTAAGAAAAAAAAATATGTCATAAATATTCTGTAGAGTTTTTTATACAGTCTACGACTGATTGAGAGCTGACTTGGTCAGAACTTCTAAGGCAAGGAAACGGTGCTACTAAAACTGCTATGTTTGTTGGAACGAATTGAAATTTTAATTTTATTATTTACGCAACGCACGAACTGGTCCGAGCCAACACAAGTCGGCTTCTTCTTCTTCCTTCGCCACAAAGCTTCTTCGCGCGGCCAGAGCACCGTGTGAGCCAAATTAGATGCTTCAGAGAAATCAATTCATCGGTACAGTATAACCATCATGTGGGTCGAAATTCTCTGTGGGATTGTTGTATACAAGATTTTGCGGCGATTCTTGCTTGGCGAGGTTGAAGTCCCCGACGTTGACGCCGGCAGCTCCGACCTCTACTTCGCCGTTGCCAGCAGGTTCTTGAACTCTATTTACGTTGTTATTTTCGTCTGATTGTGAAGTTTACCTCTTGAATCAACTCGTTTCACTTAGGCTTGAGAAGATTTATGGCGGTAAAGCGTATGTCGGACTCAGGATTCCCGATCCGGAGACCAGTTCTAGGCAGCACATCGACGTTGTTCTGGTTACCAAGAGGTTAGGGCTTCTTGGTTCTGTAAATCCCCCCTTTATTTTAATCTCAAGCATAATCGGTGAAAGAATACTTCTGTCTCAGGGAAGTGATGGTGGTTGCNGGAAGACTTGATCTCACTTAATTAATTAAGAAAAAAATATGTCATAAATATTCTGCAGAGTTTTTTATACTTAGTCCACGACTGATTGAGAGCTGACTTGGTCAGAACTTCTAAGGCAAGGAAACGATGCTACTAAAACTGCTGTGTTTGTTGAAACGAATTGAAATTTTAATTTTATTTTGAGTTGATTTTAAGTTTAGTATAAGGGTCCGTTTGGGACAGCTTGTGTGTTTCAGAATAAGCTGTTTATCCTGAAACGTGGCCCGCGGGCCGGCCATAGGGGTCAACCCGCGGTCTGCATTTAGTATAAAAACCTAAACGCAGTTTCGGATAAGCTGATGAAACGTGCAAACCAAACAGCACGACGGCGTTTTGAAAATGCCGCCCGCACTTATAAATTACCCCAAACGGACCCTAAGTTTAAAAGATCTCTAGCGATTTCAATTTTTTTCTCAGTCAAATTTTGATGTGAGATACAAAATAATATAATATGAGACCGATAGAATACAAAAGTGCGTAATATTAACTACTAATGATATATTAATATTTAAAATTAAATACAGGTGATTTCGAGTGGACTGGATATGAAGTAACTTTTAGTTGATCCTGTTGATTTGACTCAAATTAGTTTTGATTTTCAGATCAATTTGAGTCAAAAATATAAATTTATTTTAAAACAAGTGAAATTTGCATGTGAGTATGATAGACATAATTATTGATGCATCACCAAAAATATAGAGTTTTATCAAATTTGCATCTTGAGATTGGAAGCATCAATATCAAATGAAGGTCCACTATTCTGACCCTATTCTTATACATCTCCATTTCATTTAATGAAAAATTTATCTTCCTTGTGAATATTTTATTTTGATTGTCTAAGAACCGGTACCAAATTCATCCGTGTCATATTCAATAAAGGTGCAATTAAAAAGTTTTGAGTCAAGCTTACTCTTGGACCCACCATCAATATATATTTCAATTGTATGCATGTCATATTATATATTACATGTTAGATCTCAAATTCAAGATTGAGAGCTGCCCTCGGTTCCACCACTAATATAACTATACTATAATCACACAATAATTTATGTAATTTACATTTAATATTTCTCTATTAGAGGAGTGCTTTCTCATGGAGGAGATTTTGTGGTCTGCATGATTCGATTCGCTCGAAGTTCTTGGGTTGGTCAAGCTGCATGGAGCTAGATATGATCAATTGAAAATTTTTTGAAAAAAAACATGCATCAAGTTGGATATGGACAATTTGGGACCGTTTACAAAGGCCTTGTTTGAGAGTGCTTTATCATTTTAGGGCGTTCGTTTAAAAGTAACTTGTGGATGATTAAATATAATCCTCATTGAATAAAAACTTTTTTATCTGCTTTTCAACATTTTGAGCTAAAATAAAAAGTTAATATACCCTTGAAGTTTGAGCCATTATTCTGTGTGGACTTGCGGTTGCGTCCGCTGTTCAATGAGAATTTTTTTTAAAAAAAATTTAAAATTCGAGCCCACTGCCATACCCTTTTGATAGGGGAATATTTTGATTGGTTCACCGTACACATTTTTGCGTACTGTGAACGTACATAATAATTTTTCAAGAAGGAAAAAAATTACGTAAGTAAAGCAGAGCTACATGCTTAATAACCCCTGCGTTAATAAATTGCTCGTTGGCTCGGTACAATGAGAAGCTCAAGGCGGAAAATGAGGATAAAATTATTCACCTATGTGCGATGGGATGCCTTTTCGTGTTGTGTGAGTGAAATCAAGCCAAATCGGGAGCTTTGGGCAGCACAGGAGCTTCTCCCGCGGTCGAAATGGTGGCGACAGAGGCGGCGGAGGCTATTTTGGATATTTCTATTTTCCACAGGCGGAACATGGGCGGTAGGTTCGAAGCGGTGGAGTTGTTTCGTTCTAAAATGGCTATGAAACATCTTTGTGATTGATGCACCATGGGGGAGGGAAGATGCTAAACAGACTGGAATCATATTTTCACCATTTTGTGGTTGACGCCAAGATTAGCTTCATTAATTGTATTTGAGATCAAATTTGAGTTTGAGCTCAATCCTACAATTATAAATTAACTTACAAATAAATTTATATCTTATGAAAGTAAATTATAATTCTCATTCAAATATTTATTGTAATAAAGAAATAAAAAATTATATTAACAATATTAAATATTAACATGATACAAGAAAAATGTATATAGTTTTTAAATAATTGTAACAATTTTATAATTAAGTTTGTAAATTACATAAATTTTAAATATATTATTTACGCAACGCACGAACGGGTCCGAGCCAACACAAGTCGGCTTCTTCTTCTTCCTTCGCCACAAAGCTTCTTCGCGCGGCCAGAGCACAGTGTGAGCCTTATTAGAGGCTTCAGAGAAATCAATTCATCGGTACAGTATAACCATCATGTGGGTCGAAATTCTCTGTGGGATTGTTGTANTCATTAGATGCTTCAGAGAAATCAATTCATCGGTACAGTATAACCACCATGTGGGTCGAAATTCTCTGTGGGATTGTTGTGTACAAGATTTTCCGGCGATTCTTGCTTGGCGAGGTTGAAGTCCCTGACGTTGACGCCGGCAGCTCCGACCTCTACTTCGCCGTCGCCAGCAGGTTCTTGAACGCTATTTACGTTGTTATTTTCGCCTGATTGTGAAGTTNCCGGCGATTCTTGCTTGGCGAGGTTGAAGTCCCCGACTTTGACGCCGGCAGCTCCAACCTCTACTTCGCCGTCGCCAGCAGGTTCTTGAACGCTATTTACGTTGTTATTTTCGCCTGATTGTGAAGTTTACCTCTTGAATCGACTCGTTTCACTTAGACTTGAGAAGATTTATGGCGGTAAAGCGTATGTCGGACTTAGGATTCCCGATCCGGAGACCAGTTCTAGGCAGCACATCGACGTTGTTATGGTTACGAAGAGGTTAGGGCTTCTTGGTTCTGTAAAGCCCCCCTTTATTTTAATCTCAAGCATAATCGGTGAAAGAATACTTCTGTCTCAGGGAAGTGATGGTGGTTGCTGTTAGGAACTTCTCGGGTTTTTTGTTGGTCGGAGATGGTGGAGAATGGGTTTGCACTAAAGACAAGAAACATAAGCCCGAAACTTTTCCTGATCCGGTGAGGTTTCCATGTCCAAACATTGCTTCTTTTCCGCATGAAGTTGAACTCATTTCGATAGATTTTTGTTAGAACTCCAGTTAGAACTCCAGAATAGTTTGGATATTTATTATGGTTTTTTTCAAGCAAAATAAAGAGTCCAGGTTAACAGGTTTCAGTTAGTAATCTATAAATGTTGGTTCACCCTTTTTTGTTGGGTTTGATTCTTGTCTTGATTTTGCTAATTTATCTGCTTCGTGGTTTCCGAGTTTTTGTTGATTTATACTCTGTGGTTTTTCTCTTATTGTGATCTCAGAAGTTCAAACCTACCTCATGTTTTCTTTTTCCAAAATAACATTGTTTAACTTTATTTAATACTTACTCAGCCATAATGGATGTTTGCACACTTTTTGATTCCCTACTAATTGCTTTTGAAATATTGTTATTTCTTGGTGTTGGTAAGAGTTGATTTTTAATGTGCCTCTAATGCTAGGTTTTAGAAACTGCAAGGCAAGTTGAAGTTCTTCAGTCTTATTTGGAGCTACGGGGAGTATCTTTACCCAAAGGGTGTTTGAGTGCCAAAGTTATTCTCCCAAATCCAGAGTGCAGGTAAAGCTAGCTAGAACAAGTCTGTAATTTTCACCAGTTAAGCTAAAAATTAACGAAGTAGACTGTCAGTTTGATTCTTCAGGATTTAAATCAAAGGGTGTTTGATTGAAACTATTTTTTCCTTATTAACTATACTTATTTTGCTCTTAAAATCTATGCCTTCTACTCTCTACTCATGTTTCTTTTTTTCATATTTGTAATTACTTTGTAATATGGAAAATACTATAATAGAATACAAGCAATATATTTTATCACAAAATCTTTTATATTTCACCCACCCTTCTTCTCCTCATAGAAAGCATTGGGCTACATAATACATGTTTTTCATTTTGTAATTTTGTGTTTTGGCGTCAATTCAATGAAAATTATTCTGAGAACTTCTTACATTCACCAGGCCAGCTTATTCTATTGCTTTTCAGCCGGAGGTTGTTTCTTTTGACAAATGGGTGGGACTAAAATCAGATGTAAAACCTGGGATTTTTTCTTGGATCAAAGATGTTTTCCCTGGGAGCAAATGCGAAGCACAGGATGACTGTTTCCAAAAGCTTCACTTTATTTTAAACACAGCTCCAAAGTGGGACAGGTATTAAATCTAAATTTATCTTGCTATTTTGAGAATGTGTTATTTAAAGCCTCTGTTGTGGAAGGTTTAGGAAGGTTGAAAGCTTTGGCTGTGTTTCTGATTCAAAGCCTTTCCTTGGATAATATGTTTGGCAGTATTTTCCTTGGCTTCTGCTTGTTTGGCTTTTCACTTTTAAACTATGGAATTGTTGTAGACTTCGTTGCATGGTGAACATCCGTGAGAAGTTTTAGTATCAGGCGATTATTTTTTTTAATGAAAATTTGAGCTTATTTTAGGCGTTGGTGTGGTGCTGTGGTTCTATGCGAATGATTATTTATTTATTTTTTTTTTTTGTGGTCTGAGTGGTGCTCTGTTGTTTTGCTGTTTGGACTTATCGAGCAAAAGATGGTTGTTTCCTTTATTTCCTGGTATGGTTGCGCCAGTTATTTGTCTTTCAGTTCATGAAGACTGCAGATGAAGAACAAAGTATTTCTAATTGATCCATTTTTTTAATCCATAGGATTCTTGAATCAGCAATTTATAAGGAAGTGTTTGTTCCAGAGGTGTGACTGATGAAGTGATGGCCAATGTTTAGAATTACTGGACATCCAAATTTGGAATTTAAATTAACAAAAAGCTTGAATGTTGTGATTGATCAGTTTTATTTTTTTTTATTTTTTTTTTTAAACTTTTTTTATTAGTCCCTAGGATTCCTGAATCAACAACTTTTACAGGAGAGTTTGTTTCATACGAGTGCCTGGCTGACGGCTGCGTTGCTAGCTTATGTTTAGAATTATTACTGGTCCAAGGGGCCCATCATATATTAACCTATTATTTTGAATTCATGGGGACTGAGTCCAATAATAAGATCATTCATCAACCTTGAAGGCCGGTTTGGATGAAAGAACTGTAATTGATTTACCTTTTACATTTGAGAAAGGGGTAACAAATTTTGCCTTATACTATATCAAATTATATTATGTATTTTAAACTATTTATACAATTTAGGGCTTTTACTACTAAGATCAATGAAATTGCAACACTTAGAAATTTGTACGAGGCACTGCATATACTAAATGGAAGGACATCTTTGGAGAAATGAGTACTCTTAAGAAAGATGTTACTTGGGATGTTATTAATTCTCTAAAACAAGAAAGTCGGCGTTTTATATGAAATGTACACTTTGTAATGAAATTGATGGATACAAAGCATGTTAGTAGCCCTTGTTTTCGCTAAAAATTATGGATAGGTACAAGTAAACATTTGCTCCAGTTTCAAAGTTGAATAGTATTCAGAGCTTATTATCTTTACTTACAAGCCTAAGTAGGGAGCTTACTTAAGTTGATGTAAATGTGTACAGCAAAAATACCAACACGATTCTCAATGGATTGAGCGACTACGAGGGAGTATCAAGAGAGTGAAGTCCCGTGCAAAAGCGCGGTAGACTCGTCAAGCGGTCGATCGACCACAAGGCAAAATCAACCCACTGATCATTCATCAATTGACCATCAACCGAATGACTAGACGATTTGATCGATCGATAGTTGATCCCTCAAAGAAACCAATCTGATATATATGGTCGATCGACATAGCCGGTCGAATCCAAAAACACCCGATGATTAATGTAATTTTCTTTTGACAGACACGTCGATTATGTTATTTGGGCGGTTATAATAACTGTTCCCTCCTTTTTAAGTAACTGTATTTTGAGACCCTTATAAGTAGGTGGTCATGACATAAATAAAAGACAACATTCTCTCGCTCTCGACTCTATCTCTCTCTTTTAGCTCTAACTCTCGGGGCACGTTCACGAGAAGACACTTTAGTATTCAACAGTAAAAAAATACTTGTTGAATGGAAAACATGAAATGTAAATTAAGATTCTTTAGAAATTCATTCAACAAAAAAAAAGGTTTGTAAGTCGAACAAATTCCTCTATTTAAAATAATAAACACGAGCTTGGTTCACTAGATACAACTCTACCCTAATTAGGATACAAATAAGGTTGATCATATATTTTTCTTGAAATTTGGAGTTTAGGGTAACATGTCTATCTAATTATATATGTTGATGATATTATGATAATATATAAAATTAACAAATGAAAAGAGAAGTTCAAGAAGGAATTTGGGATGAAGGACTTGGGAAATAAATATTTTCGTGGAATGGGATTTGCTAGTAATAACAAATGGTATTTTCCCCCCAAAAAAGTATGCTCTTGATATGCTTAAAAATGCAAGATAATTAGGATGTCAATTTTTGGTTTCTCCACTAGAAAAAGATAGTAAGAAAATGGAAATGATGATGAATCAATTATTGATAAAGAAATATATCGGCAATTGGTAGGAAGGCTCATTTATCTACACAAAATTGACCAATTATTCCATATATAATAAGTGTGGTAAGTTAGTCTATTCATTCCCACACTTAAAAGCATTTGAATTTTATAAATGATTTATTGAAACACCTTAAATGAATTTGCAAAGAGGCTTAGGGCTGTTTGGTTGGCTGGAAAATGAGTATACTGCATCTGAAATGCAAGGGTTTTGAAAATTTGGCTGTTTAGTTGACTGAAAAAAAAAATTCAGTGTAAACTACAATAAATTTCAAATGCAACTGGTAGTTCATTTTGAGGATATTTGAAAGTTGTTAGATTTGGGTGCTTTTCAAATACATTGCAAATTGTGAAGACTGGCGCAATTGTTCTGTACTTTCGGGCAGTATTTGCCCTCTGACTGTTGTTTGTTGCTGAGAGCCATTGCCGCTACCACCCAGTTTTTTGTCGGCCCGCCATTGCCGTCGTCGCCTGTAGTCCCCAACCACTGCTAAACTGGCATCTTTCATTCGCATGGTCGAACGCTTGCACTGCTGCAGCTTGCCACCACTGCTAGTATCGGCCTTTTGGCTGTCAGCTAGACGCCAGCACCAATAGTCCATCCAAGGCAGTTCACCTGCTGTTTATCTGCCTGTCTCCTGCCATTGGCCACTAGACATCAACTGGGTTTTGTCTTGATTTTATTTTTCTTCATACCATACAAGAAAATGTAAACTCCTGGATTTCTTTTACACGTAACTAAATTGCTCTAAAGTATTTCTAATGCACTGCATTTAAATTACAGTAGATTTTTTTTTACACTGCATTGCTTTTTTTAGCAAACCAGTAGATCTTTAATGTTTCACAAAATACAAAAGAGAACATAGAAGGATATGCTGATGTGGATTGGGCTGAAAGTGAGGATAACAATTCTACCTCAATTGTTTTTGCACAAAATTGTAGTAGGATATTGTCATTTGGAGAAGTAAAGGACAAACACTGGTGTTTAGAAGTAGTGTTAAAGAAGAGTTTTGTGTCATTGTATGAAGGAGCTTGCAAAATTACTTAGCTAGAAAGATTGGTGGAGGATTTACAATTGCATAATACATCTCCTAGAACCCTATGTAGTGACAACTCATACCCAGTCAATAGTGTAAATAGTCTCTTTCAATATGACATCATAAAGCATGTAAAAATTGATCCCTTATATAAAAATAAATAGATTGAAGAGGGTGGGATAAAACTATCTTTTGTTCATACTACCTCAGAGCAAGTTGATGTCCTTAAATAAATCCCAAACAAAAGAGCTTTCATAGGTATGCTGAGCAAGTTAAGAATGTTAAATATCTATTCCTTGATTCAATGGGGAGTGTTGGTAAATTTTAAAAAATATTTATTTCTGCATTGAGCTAATTTGGAATACAAGTCAGCAAATCAGGTAAGACTGTAGGCCATTTGAATTCAAAAGTTCTCCAAGCAAATTTTATCAGCATGAAAGTGCCCATAACTGAAGGGTAAGTATGGGTAAATCAGAAAATAATTGTAAACGGGAGATTGAGAATAAAAAATAAAAATAAAACCAAAGTTCTTCTGGTTTGGCTTATGTCTACACCCATAACTACATAAAGATCAAATAATTCAATAAGTTTTAAAAAATATATATGAAGAATTTTAATTCATAAAAATTAGTGATATGATAGAGATCTCATTTTGTTTATTTGAGAGATAGTAGTCACCTATTTCAAAGTGAGAGATAGACATTTTTTTTTCTATAACAATTTGAAGAACATCACTTTCACTTGCAAGCACTTGAAAGACTCTTCTTGGATAACTACTATTTTTTCTCTGTTCTTCTCCTCTCTTTATTGCTTCTCCTTGTGGAGACTATACAATTGAGAAGTATATTGGTTTATATAGGGAATTATTCACCCTTTAACATTAATTTTTAACCACTATTAAATACTTCTCTAGTTTTCTTTGTAGATTTTATGGAAGCCTCCATTTAAGATACTTTGGCAACCTAGAACAATCTTGAAAATTAAAGATTAAATTTTATCCAAGATAATCAATAAAATTAAAGTTCAAACTTAACAAATCTCTTTATTTTTGCACCTTCTACCGCAACTAGGACTATTAAAAAATCTCGTTCTTCGCGGTTAACTTGCATTCAACTCGTTGAGTAACCCGTGTTCAAATTGTTTGTTAAGTAAGCCGAATACAAATAATTTTTTAAGATTGAATTATAAATGCGTTGAATAAGAATAAGCTTTTATTTAACATAGTTCTACTCGTTTTAGCTCGAAATAAGAAAATTATGTTGAAAGATCCTGTAAATAATGATGATTATATTTCATATTTGTTATAATTCTATTTTTAGAGGGTTATAAATTATATGGGGATCATAAGAATCTTTATTTATTTGTTTCTTAATTAGAGAATATTAGCCGTCTCTTATGCTTGTTATTATTTCTTTTCTTGCCTATTGTACTTTGTTTTTATTGCTTTAAGTCCTGTAATGGGTATTTATAACCTTGTTTGCATCAATAAGAATAAACCCTATAATATTTTTCCACTGTTTTTATGGTATCAGAGCGTAGTTGAATATTTAGGAGCTGTTCAATTCTAAGCGATCCTTGGTTGAATATTTAGGAGCTGTTCGATCCTAAGCGATCCTCTGTGCCTCGTCGCTCGATCCTGTCTCGCGAAATGTTCGACGCTCGAACCTAAGCGATCCTCTGTACCTCGCCGCTCGATCCCGTCTCGCGAACTGTTCGACCCCCGATTCTGGAGAGTGTGATCTTGAAACTATTCAACGCTCGATTTTGGAACTGTTCGACGCTCGACCCCGTCTCGCGAAAGTCATCTGCTTCGTCTGTACCGCTCGCCGCTCGATCTTGAACTATTCGACGCTTGATCTGTTCGCCTGGAGAGCGCGATCTTGAGAACGGGAAGGCAGTTATTCAATTCTCCGAAGGTGGTAATATTGTGCTTCGGGGGAAGAATCTCGGGTTTATCTAAAATGTTTAAAGTCACGTATAGGACAAATCAACCTCTTCAGCCTTCTCAGTCAGAACCTCAGAGAAATACATCTAAAAATCAATCCATTCAGATCACTACAATCCGACTAAATAGTGATAATTTTCTTCGATAGTCACAATCTGTTCGCATGTATCTCCTAAGAAGAGGAAAAATTGGATATATCATAAGTGATACTAAACTACCCGACGTGAAAGACATAACTTACATTATTTGAGATGCTGAAAACTCAATGGTAATGACATGGTTGGTCAATTCTATGGCTGAAAAGATAAGTGCAAATTATTTGTGTTACTCTACAACCAAGAAATTATGGGATAATGTTTCAGAAATGTACTATGATCTTGAAAATCAATCCCAAATGTATGAATTGACCCTACAACTTGGGGAAATTTGCCAATGTGAGAATTTCGTGACAAAATATTTCAATTCTTTTAAGCGAATTTGATAGGACCTGAACTTATTCAACGATCATGAATGAAAATCAAACGATGACGGCAACCAGTATAAGAAGATAGGTGATACTGACCTAATCTTCAAATTTCTTGCAAGTCTAAATGTTGAATATGATGAGGTCCGTGACAGAATAATTGGAATAAATACCCTGCCTCCAATTGGTTAAGTTTTTGCAAAGGTAAGGAGAGAAGAGAGTCAGAGACATGTGATGTTGGGAAAAAAGACTGCAGGCTCAACCGAGTCCGTGGAAGGATCAACGTTGGTCATTCCTGAAGCTCAAGTAAGCAGGAAAACTTCTCACAACTAGCGTGTAGAAGACAAAAACAACTGCACTGTGACTACTGTGGAAAGCCACCCTATACTCACGAAAAATGCTGGAAATTGCATGGTAGACCACCTAATGGTAAGGGAAAAAAATTTGGTGAACATAGCACCCCTACTGCAAATGAGACTGAGTCATCTCCACTTAGTAAAGAACAATTAAGTCATCTTCTTAAACTGCTAAAATCTTGCTCATCATCTAATGCGCTTATCAGTTCTATAGCATAAGCAGGTAGTAATCCTTTGACTTTTCTAGGAAGTACCACTTGTTGGATCATTAATTCAGAAGCCTTTGATCATATGATAAGTTGTTCTCAATTATTTGATTCATATTATCCATGTTCCGGTTCCGAAAAAATCAGAATTGCTGATGACAGTTTTTCACCTATTGCAGGAAAAAGAAATATTAAAATTTCAAAAAAAATCTCTTTGAAATTTGTCTTACATGTTCCAAAACTTACATGTAATTTTTATGTTAGCAAATTGTCTAAAGATTCTGATTATTCCATTTTTTTTCTCTGCTTCCATTTGTGTTTTTTAGAACCGGAACTCGGGAAAGATGATTGAAACTGCTAGAAAAATAAATGGGCTATACTACTATGATGGAACTGATTCTGCGAATAAAATAACTCATGGATTAGGTATTATAAGTTCAAGCTTTGACTATGATCAAGTTATGTTATGACAAAAGATTAGGGCATCCTAGTTTTTCATATCTCAAATCTTTATTTTCTAAACTATTTAAAAGTATTGATTGTTTAAAATTTCATTGTGAAGCGTGTAATTTATGTAAAAGTCATCATGTCTCGTTTCCAAGAAAACCATATTCTATTTCAAAACCATTTTATTTAGTGCATAATAATGTTTGGGGTCCATCTAAAGTTAACACACTTTCTGGAAAAAAAATGGTTTGTAACATTTATTGATGATCACACACGAGTTTGTTGGGTGTATTTATTGGAAAAAAAATTTGAAGTTGAACAACGATTTAAAGATTTTTTCCACATGATTGAAAATCAATTTCAAATAAAAATTGGAATTGATTGGAACTGCTAGAAAAATAAATGGGCTATACTACTATGATAGAACTGATTATGCGAATAAAACAACTCATGGATTAGGTAGTACAAGTTCAAGCTTTGACTATGATCAAGTTATGTTATGACANGTTTTTTTAACATCCAAATTGTGTTTTTTAGAACCGAAACTCGGGAAAGATGATTGAAACTGCTAGAAAAATAAATGGGTTATACTACTATGATGGAACTGATTCTGCGAATAAAACAACTCATGGATTAGGTAGTATAAGTTCAAGCTTTGACTATGATCAAGTTATGTTATGACAAAAGATTAGGGCATCCTAGCTTTTCATATCTCAAATCTTTATTTTCTAAACTATTTAAAAGTATTGATTGTTTCAAATTTCATTGTGAAGCGTATAATTTATCTAAAAGTCATCATGTATCGTTTCCAATAAAACCATATTCTATTTCAAAACCATTTTATTTAGTGCATAATGATGTTTGGGGTCCATCCAAAGTTAACACACTTTCTAGAAAAAAAATGGTTTGTAACATTTATTGATGATCATACACGAATTTGCTGGGTATATTTATTGGAAAAAAAATTTGAAGTTGAACAACGATTTAAAGATTTTTTCCACATGATTGAAAATCAATTTCAATCAAAAATTGGAACTGATTGGAACTACTAGAAAAATAAATGGGCTATACTACTATATGATGAAAGTGATTATGCAAATAAAACAACTCATGGATTAGGTTGTACAAGTTCAAGCTTTGACTATGATCAAGTTATGTTATGACATAAAAGATTAGGGCATCCTAGCTTTTCATATCTCAAATCTTTATTTCCTAAAATATTTAAAAGTATTAATTGTTTAAAATTTCATTGTGAAGCGTGTAATTTATCTAAAAGTCTTCGTGTCTCGTTTCCAATAAAATCATATTCTATTTCAAAATCATTTTATTTAGTGCATATTGATGTTTGAGATCCATCCAAAGTTAACACACTTTCTGGAAAAAAAATGGTTTGTAACATTTATTGATGATCACACACGAGTTTNTCAATAAAACCATATTCTATTTCAAAAATATTTTATTTAGTGCATAATGATGTTTGGGGTCCATCTAAAGTTAACACACTTTCTGAAAAAAAATGGTTTGTAACATTACACGAGTTTGCTTGGTGTATTTATTGAAAAAAAATTTGAAGTTGAACAACGATTTAAAGATTTTTTCCACATGATTGAAAATCAATTTCAAACAAAAATTGGAACTGCTAGAAAAATAAATGGGTTATACTACTATGATGGAACTGATTCTGCGAATAAAACAACTCATGGATTAGGCAGTACAAGTTCAAGCTTTGACTATGATCAAGTTATGTTATGACATAAAAGATTAGGGCATCCTAGCTTTTCATATCTCAAATTTTTATTTCCTAAACTATTTAAAGGTATTGATTGTTTAAAATTTCATTGTGAAGCGTGTAATTTATCTAAAAGTCATCGTGTCTCGTTTCCAATAAAACCATATTCTATTTCAAAACCATTTTATTTAGTGCATAATGATGGTTGGGGTCCATCCAAAGTTAACACACTTTCTGGAAAAAAAATGGTTTGTAACATTTATTGATGATCACACACGAGTTTGCTGGGTGTATTTATTGGAAAAAAAATTTGAAGTTGAACAACGATTTAAAGATTTTTTTCCACATGATTGAAAATCAATTTCAAACAAAAATTGACATTCTAAGAATAGGTAATATGACTGAATATTTCAACAAATATTTGATAACATTTATTTTGAAAAAATGTATTATGCATCAATCTACTTGTCGTGACACACCACAACAAAATGATATTGCTGAAAGAAAAAATAGACATTTACTCGAAGTTACCAGGACACTTATGTTTTCCATGAATGTTCCTAAATATCTTTGGACTAATGCGTTTCTCACCTCCTGTTATTTAATAAACAGAATGTCAGCTCGATTTTTGAAATTTAAAACACCTTTACAAGTCTTAAAAAATTATTTTTTCACATTTAAAATAGCAGCTGATCTCCCTTTAAAAGTCTTTGGATGTGTTTGCTATGTGCATATCCCAAATGTATTTCGCTCAAAACTTGATCCCAAAGCTGAAAAATGTATTTTTATTGGGCACGCTTCCAATAAACATGGGTACAAATGTTTTAATCCTGTTTAAAAGAAATTTTTTGAGAGCATGGATGTCAAGTTTGTCGTGGATCACCCGTTTTTTCAAAATAATTTTCTTCAGGGGGAGAACTTAGTTGAAGAAAATAATTTTTGGGAAATTTTACCCATTTCTTTAACTAATTCTGATATGAAAATTAGGGTCAACACTACTAATCCTATTTTGCAATATGTTACCTTATCAAAGACAGAGGGAGAAGTACTTCCAACAGATCATAATCCTCAACATGAGATGCAGGTTTATACTAGGAAGAAATTCCATAAAGTTACTACAGCCCCAGTTATTCCCTCAGCAGATGTTCAATCACCTTTCCCGAATAATGACCCTACAACTCAGAGTAACCTTCTCTCTACTTTCGCTCATTCTGAACTTGATCTTCCAATTGCTTTCAGAAAATGAATCCGAATAAGCACGAAACATCCTATCACACAATACTTTTCATATGAAAAACTATCAAAAAATCATAGAGCATTTGTGTCTTGGATTTCTAATATTACTTGTTCCAAGAACTGTTCAGGAAACATTAGCGGAACCGAGTTGGAAATTGACTGTGATGGAAGAGATAAATGCTCTTAAAAGAAATAACATTTGGACAGTCATTGATCTACCTAAAGACAAAAAAACGGTTGGGTGCAAATGGGTGTTCACGGTAAAGTTTAAAGCTGATGGAAGTGTGGAGAGATATAAAGCGAGACTGATAGCAAAAGGAGTTACTCAAACTCATGGTATTGATTACCAAAAGACTTTTGCTCATGTTGCTAAAATTAACTCTATTAGAGTACTTTTTTCTTTTGCAGTTAACTTCAACTGACCACTTCATTAATTTGATGTAAAAAATGTGTTTTTAAATGAAGAATTGCAATAAGAAATATATATGGACATACCACCTGAATTTGAAGAAAAATTTAAAAAAGGTAAAGTATGCAAATTACAAAAGTTCTTGTACGGGTTAAAGCAGTCTCC
This sequence comes from Phalaenopsis hybrid cultivar, assembly GCA_002079205.1. NCBI lineage: Eukaryota > Viridiplantae > Streptophyta > Magnoliopsida > Asparagales > Orchidaceae > Phalaenopsis > Phalaenopsis hybrid cultivar. The sequence goes on from JXCR01071824.1 coordinate 98,421, forward strand.
TAGAGCTTGGTTTGAGCGTTTTGGTGATGTTATCAAGAGATATGGATTCTCTCAAAGCCAAGCTAATCAATCTTTTTTTCAAACATTCCATCAAAGGTAAAGTAGCTATTGTGATTGTGTATGTAGATGACATAAACATGACACGGGATGATCCTCTGGAGATCAGCGACATGAAGAGGAAACTTGAAGCTGAATTTGATATTAAAGACTTGGGAAAGCTGAAATATTTCCTCGGAATGGAGTTTGCAAGATCCAAGGAAGCAATTTTTGTCAATCAACGCAAGTATGTACTTGATTTACTCAAAGAAATAGGAATGACAGGTTGCAAGACAGAAAATACGCCAATTGAACCTATATAAAATTGAAACCAATAGCAGCTAATGAGGTAATGGAGAAAGAACACTATCAAAGATTGGTAGGGAGACTAATCTATTTGGCTCATACTCGACCTGACATAGCCTTTGCAATAAGTGTTGTGAGTCAATTCATGCATTCATATGGACCTCACTTCGAAGCTGTATTCTGAATTTTGAGATATCTCAAAGGAACTCCTGGAAAAAGTCTTCTGTTAAAAAAGGGAGAACATCTTCTAATAGAGGCCTACACAGATGCGGATTGGGCAGGAGATGTAAATGATAGAAGATCCACACCAGGTTATTGTACATTTGTAGGCGGAAATCTGATTACTTGAAAATGTTAAAACAAAGTGTAGTAGCAAGAAGTAGTGCTGAAGCAGAATCCCGCTCGGTGGCACATGGACTCTGTGAAGTATTATGGATAAAAAGACTATTGGAAGAGTTGAAGATTCCTATACCAACACCTATTAAAATTTACTGCGATAACAAAGTTGCAATCTTTGTAGCTCATAATCCTATTCTACATGACCGAACAAAACATGTAGAAGTTGACAAACATTTCATAAAGGAGAAGATAGATAACGGTGTGATATGTATAACGTACATACCTACTGCTAGCCAAACAACAAATATTCTAACAAAAGGCCTTTCCAAAGTGCACCACGAGAATCGAGTTAGCAAACTTGCCATGAGTGACATATTCATGCCAGCTTGAGAGAGAGTGTTGAAAGATCCCGTAAATAATGATGATTATATTCCATATTTGTTATAACTCTATATTTAGAGGGTTATAAATTATATGAGGGATCTTAGGAATCTCTATTTATTTGTTTCGTAATTAGAGAAGATTAGTTGTCTCTTATATTTGTTATTATTTCTTTCCTTGCCTACTGTAATCTGTTTTATTGCTTTCCTTATTAAGTCCTGTAATGTGTATTTATACCTCTCTTTGCATCAATAAGAATAAACCCTCTAATATTTTTCCACTATTTTCAAATTATATATATTATTTATATAATAATATATTATATATATTTATATCTAAGTTTAAATCACCACAACTCTTGTGATATGTGGTTTTGCGCCCTTTATCTTATATGAATGGTGCAGGTTTGAATCAATCACTCTATATTTATTTTTGCTAATTAATTTAAATGAACCTATTCGAACTGAACATAAGCTAAAAGTGAATACGAACATTTTGGAGCCGAACACAAACAAATTGTTCACGAGCCAATTTCTAAAAATATTAAAATAAAAAAATAAAAAGATAAAAAATAAAACAAGCCAAACATGAACTGATGTTCAACTCACTCAAGCTCTGCTTGTTTGCACCCTTAACTGTAGCCCATGCCTCTAGCCTCTGTTTCCTTTGCTGTGTCCAGCAATTGATGGCTTGCTGCCTGCGATTTTTTCTGTCTTCCATACGCTCAGCNTTGTGGAAGGTTTAGGAAGGTTGAAAGCTTTGGCTGTGTTTCTGATTCAAAGCCTTTTCTTGGATAATATGTTTGGCAGTATTTTCCTTGGCTTCTGCTTGTTTGGCCTTTCACTTTAAAACTATGAAATTGCTGTAGACTTCGTTGCATGGCGAACATCCATGAGAAGTTTTAGTTTCCGGCGATTGATTTTTTTCAATGAAAATTTGAGCTTATTTTAGGCGTTGGTGTGGTGTTGTGGTTCTATGCGAATGATTATTTACTTATTTGTTTTTTTGTGGTCTGAGTGGTGCTGTGTTGTTTTGCTGTTTGAACTTATCGAGCAAAAGATGGCTGTTTCCTTTATTTCCTGGTATGGTTGCGCCAATTATTTGTTTTTCAGCTCCTGAAGACTGCAGATGAAGAAAGGAGTATTTCTGATTGATCCATTTTTTTAATTCATAGGATTCTTGAATCAGCAATTTATAAGGAAGTGTTTGTTCCAGAGGTGTGACTGATGGAGTGTTGGCCGATGTTTAGAATTACTGGACATCCAAATTTGGAATTTAAATTAACAAAAAGCTTGAAAGTTGTGATTGATCAGTTTTATTTTTTTTATTTTTTTTTTAAATTTTTTTATTAGTCCCTAGAATTCCTGAATCAACAACTTTTACAGAAGAGTTTGTTTCATACGAGTGCCTGGCTGATGACTGCGTTGCTAGCTTATGTTTAGAATTATTACTAGTCCAAGGGGCCCATCATATATTAACCTATTATTTTGAATTCATGGGGACTGAGTCGAATAATAAGATCATTCATCAACCTTAAAGGCCGGTTTGGATGAAAGAACTGTAATTGATGTACCTTTTAAATTTGAGGAAGGGGTAACAAATTTTGCCCTATACTATATCAAATTATATTATGTATTTTAAACTATCTCTACAATTTAGGGCTTTTACTACTAAGATCAATGAAATTGCAATACTTATAAATTTGTACGAGGCACTGCATATACTAAAATGGAAGGACATCTTTGGAGAAATGAGTACTCTTAAGAAAGATGTTACTTGGGATGTTATTAATTCTCTAAAACAAGAAAGTAGGCGTTTTATATGAAATGTACACTTAGTAATGAAATTGATGGATACAAAGCATGTTAGTAGCCCTTGTTTTCATTAAAAATTATGGATAGGTACAAGTAAACATTTGCTCCAGTTTCAAAGTTGAATAGTATTCAGAGCTTATTATCTTTACTTGCAAGCCTAAGTAGGGAGCTTACTTAAGTTGCTGTAAATGTGTACAGCAAAAATGCCAACTCGAATTTCAATGGATTGAGCGACTACGAGGGAGTATCAGGAGAGTGAAGTCCCGTGCAAAAGCGCGGTAGACTCGTCAAGCGGTCTGTCGACCACATGGCAAAATCAACCCACTGATCATTCATCAATTGACCATCAACCGAATGACTGGACGATTTTGATTGATCGATAGTCGATCCCTCAAAGAAACCAATCTGATATATATGGTCGATCGACGTAGCCGATCGAACCCAAAACACCCGATGATCGACACACTTTGTATTTTCTGTATTATAATGTAATTTTCTTTTGACAGACACGTCGATTCTGTTATTTGGGCGGTTATAATAACTGTTTCATCCTTTTTAAGTAACTGTATTTTGAGACCCTTATAAGTAGGTGGTCATGACTTAAATGAAAGACAACATTCTCTCGCTCTCGACTCTCTCTCTCTCTCTCATCTCTAACTCTCAGGGCGTGTTCATGAGAAGACACTTTAGTATTCAACAGTAAAAAATACCTGTTGAATTGAAAACATGAAATGCAAATTAAGATTCTTTTGAAATTCATTCAACAAAAAAAAAGTTTGTAAGTCGAACAAATTCCTCTATTTAAAATAATAAACACGAGCTTGGTTCACTAGATACAACTCTACCATGAGTAGGATACAAATAAGGTTGATCATATATGTTTCTTGAAATTTGGAGTTTAGGGTAACATGTCTATCTAATTATATATGTTGATGATGTTATGATAATATATAAAATCAACAAATGAAAAGAGAAGTTCAAGTAGGAATTTGGGATGAAGGATTTGAGAAATAAATATTTTTGTGGAATGGGATTTGCTAGTAATAACAAATGGTATTTCCCCCCCAAAAAAATATGCTCTTGATATGCTTAAAAATGCAAGATAATTAGGATGTCAATTTTTGGTTTCTCCACTAGAAAAAGATTGTAAGAAAATGGAAATGATGATGAATCAATTATTGATAAAGAATTATATCGGCAATTGGTAGGAAGGCTCATTTATCTATCACAAAATTGACCAAATATTCCATATATAATAAGTGTGGTAAGTTAGTCTATTCATTCCCACACTTAAAAGCATTTGAATTTTATAAATGATTTATTGAAACTCCTTAAATGAATTTGAAAAGAGGCTTAGGGCTGTTTGGTTGGCTGAAAAATGAGTATACTGCATCTGAAATGCAAGGGTTTTGAAAATTTGGCTGTTTAGTTGACTGAAAAAGAAATTCAGTGTAAACTAAAATAAATTTCAAGTGCAACTGGTAGTTCATTTTGAGGATATTTGAAATTTGTTAGATTTGGGTGCTTTTCAAATACATTGCAAATTGTGACGAATGGCGCAATTGTTGTAGCCACCAAGACCATCTACTGTTCTTTCGGGCAGTATTTGCCCTCTGACTGTTGTTTGTTGCTGAGAGCCATTGCCGCTGCCACCCAGTTTTTTGTCGGTCCGCCATTGTCTTCGTCGCCTGTAGTCACCAACCACTGCTAAACTGGCACCTTTCATTCGCATGGTCGAACGCTTGCACTGCTGCAGCTTGCCACCACTGCTAGTATAGGCCTTTCGGCTGTCAGCTAGACGCCAGCACCAGGCTATTGCCCATCAAAGGCAGTTCACCTGCTGGTTATCTGCCTATCTCCTGCCATTGGCCACTAGACATCAACTGTGTTTTATCTTGATTTTATTTTTCTTCATACCAAACAAGAAAATGTGAACTTCTGGATTTCTTTTACCCGTAACTAAATTGCTTGCTCTAAAGTATTTCTAATGCACTGCATTTAAGTTACAGTAGATTTTTTTTTGCACTGCATTGCTTTTTTAGCAAACCAGTAGATCTTTGATGTTTCACAAAATACAAAAGAGAACATAGAAGGATATGCTGATGTGGATTGGGCTGAAAGTGAGGATAACAATTCTACCTCAATTTTTTTTGCACAAAATTGTAGTGGGATATTGTGTCATTTGGAGAAGTAAAGGGCAAACACTGGTGTTTAGAAGTAGTGTTAAAGAAGAGTTTTGTGTCATTGTATGAAGGAGCTTGCAAAATTACTTAGCTAGAAAGATTGGTGGAGGATTTACAATTGCATAATACATCTCCTAGAACCCTATGTAGTGACAACTCATACCCAGTCAATAGTGTAAATAGTCTCTTTCAATATGACATCATAAAGCATGTAAAAATTGATCCCTTATATAAAAATAAATAGATTGAAGGGGTGGGATAAAACTATCTTTTGTTCGTACGACCTCAGAGCAAGTTGATGTCCTTAAATAATCCCAAACAAAAGAGCTTTCATAGGTATGCTGAGCAAGTTAAGAATGTTAAATATCTATTCCTTGATTCAATGGGGAGTGTTGGTAAATTTTAAAAAATATTTATTTCTGCATTGAGCTAATTTGGAATACAAGTCAGCAAATCAGGTAAGACTGTAGGCCATTTGAATTCAAAAGTTCACCAAGCAAATTTTATCAGCATGAAAGTGCCCATAACTGAAGGGTAAGTATGGGTAAATTAGAAAATAATTGTAAACGAGAGATTGAGAATAAAAAAGAAAATAAAACCAAAGTTCTTCTGGTTTGGCTTATGTCTACACCCATAACTACATAAAGATCAAATAATTCAATAAGTTTTAAAAAATATATATGAAGAATTTTAAATCATATAAAATTAGTGATATGATAGAGATCTCATTTTGTTTATTTGAGAGATAGTGGTCACCTATTTCAAAGTGAGAGAGACATTTTTTTTTTCTATAACAATTTGAAGAACATCACTTTCAACTTGCAAGCACTTGAAGGACCCTTCTTGGATAACAACTATTTTTTCTCTGATCTTCTTCTCTCTTTATTGCTTCTCCTTGTGGAGACTATACAATTGAGAATTATATTGGTTTATATAGGGAATTATTCATCCTTTAACATTAATTATTAACCACTATTAAATACTTCTCTAGTTTTCTTTGTAGATTTTATGGAAGCCTCCATTTAAGATACTTTGGCAACCTAGAATTAGGAATGCGGTAACCACTAATCTTGAAAATTAAAGATTAAATTTTATCCCAGATAATCAATAAAATTAAAGTTCAAACTTAACAAACCTCTTTATTTTTGCCTCTTCTACCGCAACTAGGGCTGTCAAAAAATCTCGTTCTTCGCGGACAACTTGCGTTCAACTCGTTGAGTAACCCGTGTTCAAATTATTCGTTAAGTAAGCCGAATACGAATAAATTTTTAAGATTGAATTATAAATGTGTTGAACAAGAATAAGCTTTTATTTATTATAGTTCGGCTCGTTTTAGCTCAAAATAAGAAAATTATTTTGAAAGATCCCGTAAATAATGATGATTATATTTCATATTTGTTATAACTCAATATTTAAAGGATTATAAATTATATGGGAGATCATAGGAATCTCTATTTATTTATTTCTTAATTAGAGAAGATTAGCTGTCTCTTATATTTGTTATTATTTCTTTCCTTGCCTACTGTATTTTGTTTTTATTGCTTTCTTTACCTGTAAGTCCTATAATGAACATTTATAACCCATATTTGCATCAATAATAATAAGCCCTCTAATATTTTTCCACTATTTTTATGGTATCAGAGCGTGGTTGAATATTTAGGAGTTGTTCGAGCCTAAGCGATCCTCTATGCCTCGCTGCTCGATCCTGTCTCGCGAACTGTTCGACGCTCGAACCTAAGCTATCCTCTGTACCTCACCGCTCGATCCTGTCTCGCGAACTGTTCGACGCTCGATTCTGGAGAGTGTGATCTTGAAACTATTCAACACTCGATCTTGGAACTGTTCAACGCTTGATCCCGTCTTGCGAAAGTCATCTGCTTCGTCTGTACCGCTCGCCGCTCGATCTTGAACTATTCGACGCTTGATTTGTTCGCCTGGAGAGCGCGATATTGGAAAACGCGAAGGCAGCTATTCAATTCTCCGAAGGTGGTAATATTGTGATTCGGCGGAAGAATCTCGGGATTATCTAAAATGTCTGAAGTCACGTCTATGACAAATCAACCTCTTCAGCCTTCTCAGTCCGAACCTCAGAGAAATGCATCTGAAAATCATCCCATTCAGATCACTACAACTCGACGATGGTCACAATCTGTTCGCATGTATCTCCGAGGAAGAGGAAATATTGGATATATCATTGGTGATCTAAACAGCCTGATGTGAAAGACATAACTTACGTCATTTGGGATGCTGAAAACTCAATGGTAATGACATGGTTGGTCAATTCTATGACTGAAGAAATAAGTGCAAATTATTTGTGTTACTCTACAACCAAGAAATTATGGGATAATGTTTCAGAAATATACTCTGATCTTGAAAATCAATCCCAAATGTATGAATTGACCCTACAACTTGGGAAAATTTGCCAAGGTGAGAATTCTGTGACAAAATATTTCAATTCTTTTAAGCGAATTAGGCAGGATTTGGACTTATTCAACGATCATGAATGGAAATCAAACGATGACGACAACCAATATAAGAAGATAGATGATACTGACCGAATCTTCAAATTTCTTGCAAGTCTAACTGTTGAATATGATGAGGTCCGTGGCAAAATAATTGGAAGAAATCCCCTGCCTCCAATTGGTGAAGCTTTTGCGGAGATAAGGTGAGAAAAGAGTCAGAGACATGTGATGTTGGGAAAAAAGACTGCAGGCTCAACCGAGTCCGTGGAAGGATCAACGTTGGCCATTCCTGAAGCTCAAGTAAACATGAAAACTTCTCACAACCAGCGTGTAGAAGACAAAAACAACCTGTACTATGACTACTGTGGAAAACCACGCCATACTCGCGAAAAATGCTGGAAATTGCATGATAAACCTCCTAATGGTAAGGGAAAAAAGGCTGGTGAACATAGCACCCCTACCACAAATGAAACTGAGTCATCTCTACTTATTAAAGAACAATCAAGTCATCTTCTTAAACGGCTGAAATCTTGCTCATCATCTAATGCGCCTATCAGTTCTATAACACAAACAGGTAGTAATTCTTTGGTTTTTCTAGGAAGTACCACTCCTTGGATCATTGATTCAGAAGCCTTTGATCATATGACAAGCTGTTCTCAATTATTTGATTCATATTATTCATGTTCCGGTTCCGAAAAAATCAGAATTACTGATGACAGTTTTTCACCTATTGTAGGAAAAAGAAATGTTAAAATTTCAGGAAAAATCTCTTTGAAATCTTTTTTATATGTTCCAAAATTTACATGTAATCTTCTTTTTGTTTGCAAATTGCCTAAACATTCTGATTATTCCATTTTTTTCTCTCCTTCCAATTGTGTTTTTTAAAACTGGAACTCGGGGAAGATGATTGGAACTGCTAGAGAAATAAATGGGTTTTACTACTATGATGAAACTGATTCTGCGAACAAAACAACTCATGGATTAGGTAGTACAAGTTTAAGCTTTGACTATGATCAAATTATGTTATGACATAAAAGATTAGGACATCCTAGCTTTCCATATCTCAAATCTTTATTTCCTAATCTATTTAAAAGTATTGATTGTTCAAAATTTCATTGCGAAGCGTGTAATTTATCTAAAAGTCATCTTGTCTCGTTTCCAATAAAATCATATTCTATTTCAAAACCATTTTATTTAGTGCATAGTGATGTTTGGGGCCCATCCAAAGTTAACACACTTTCTGGAAAAAAAATGGTTTGTAACATTTATTGATGATCACACACGAGTTTGCTGGGTGTATTTATTGGAAAAAAAATCCAAAGTTGAACAACGATTTAAAGATTTTTTCACATAATTGAAAATCAATTTCAAACAAAAATTGACATTCTAAGAACGAATAATATGCCTGTATTTCAACAAATATTTGAGAACATTTATTTTGGAAAAATATATTCTGCATTAATCCACTTGCCGTGACACACCACAACAAAATGATATTGCTGAAAGAAAAAATAGGCATTTACTCGAAGTTACCAGGACACTTATGTTTTCCATGAATGTTCCTAAATATCTTTGGGGTAATGCACTTCTCACCTTCTGTTATTTAATAAACAGAGTGCCAACTCGAGTTTTGAAATTTAAAACACCTTTACAAGTCTTAAAAAATTATTTTTCCACATTTAAAATAGCAGCTAATCTTCCTTTAAAAGTCTTGAGATGTGTTTGCTATGTGCATGTCTCAAATGTGTTTCGCTCTCTGAAAAATATGTTTTTATTGGGTATGCTTCCAGTAAACGTGGGTACAAATGTTTTAATCCTGTAAAAAAGAATTTTTTTGAGAGCGTGGATGTCAAGTTTGTTGTGGATCACCCGTTTTTTCAAAATAATTTTCTTCAGAGGGAGAACTTAATTGAAGCAAAATAATTTTTGGGAAACTTTACTCATTTCTTTAACTAATTCTGATATGGAAATTAGGGTCAGCACTACTAATCCTATTTTGCTAGATGTTACCTTTTCAGAGACAGGGGGAGAAGTACTTCCAACAATCATAATCCTCAACATGAGATGCAGGTTTATACTAGGAAGAAATTCCATAAAGTTACTGCAGCCCTATTATTCCCTCAGCAGATGTTCAATCACCTTTGCCGAATAATGACCTTACATCTCAGAGTAACCTTCTCTCTTCTTTCACTCATTCCGAACTTGATCTTCCAATTGCTTTCAGAAAAAGAATCCGAACAAGCACGAAACATCCTATCACACAATACTTATCATATGAAAAACTATCAAAAAATCATAGAGCATTTGTGTCTTGGATTTCTAATATACTTGTTCCAAGAACTGTTTAGGAAGCATTAGGGGAACCGAGTTTGAAATTGACTGTGATGGAAGAAATAAATGCTCTTAAAAGAAATAACACTTGGACAGTCATTGATCTACCTAAAGACAAAAAGACGGTTGGGTGCAAATGGGTGTTCACGGTAAAGTTTAAAGCTGATGGAAGTGTGGAGAGATACAAAGCGAGACTAGTAGCAAAAGAATTTGCTCAAACTCATGGTATTGATTACCAAGAGACTTTTGCTCCTGTTGCTAAAATTAACTCTATTAGGGTACTTCTTTCTTTTGCAGTTAACTTCAACCGGCCACTTCATCAATTTGATGTAAAAAATGTGTTTTTAAATGGAGAATTGCAATAAAAAGTATATATGGACCTACCACCCAGATTTGAAGAAAAATTTGGAAAGGTAAAGTATGCAACTTAAAAAAGTCCCTGTATGGGTTAAATCGGTCTCCTAGAGCTTGGTTTGAGCGTTTTGGTGATGTTATCAAGAGACATGAATTCTCTCAAAGCCAAGCTGATCACACTCTTTTTTTCAAACATTCCATCAAAGGTAAAGCAACCATTGTGATTGTGTATGTAGATGACATAAACATGACAGGGAATGATCCTTTGGAGATCAGCGACCTGAAGAGGAAACTTGAAGCTGAATTTGATATTAAAGACTTGGGAAAGCTGAAATATTTCCTCGGAATGGAGTTTGCAAGATACAAGGAGGGAATTTTTGTCAATCAGTGCAAGTATGTACTTGATTTACTCAAAGAAACATGAGTGACAAGTTGCAAGGTAGCAGATACGCCAATTGAACCTAATATAAAATTGAAAACAACAACAGCTAATGAGGTAATGGATAAAGAACGCTATCAAAGATTGGTAGGGTGACTAATCTATTTGGCTCATACTCGACCTGATATAGTCTTTGCAGTAAGTGTTGTGAGTCAATTCATGCATTCACATGGACCTCACTTCGAAGCTGTATTTCGAATTTTGAGATATCTCAAAAGAACTCATGGAAAAAGACTTCTGTTCAAAAAGGGTGAACATCTTCTAATAGAGGCCTACACAGATGCAGATTGGGCAGGAGATGTAAATGATAGAAGATTCACATCAGGTTATTGTACCTTTGTAGGCGGAAATCTGATTACTTGAAAAAGCTAAAACAAAGTGTGGTAGCAAGAAGTAGTGCTGAAGCAAAAATTCCGCTCGGTGGCACATGGACTCTGTGAAGTATTATGGATAAAAAGACTCCTGGAAGTGTTGAAGATTCCTATACCAACACTTATTAAAATTTACTGCGATAACAAGGTTGCAATCTCTATAGCTCATAATTTTGTTCTACATGACCGAACAAAACACGTAGAAGTTGACAAACATTTCATAAAGGAGAAGATAGATAGCGGTGTGATGTATGTCCTACATACCCACTGCTAGCCAAATAATCAATATTCTAACAAAAGGTCTTTCTAAAGTGCAACACGAGAATCTAGTTAGCAAGCTTACCATGAGTGACATGTTCATGTCAACTTGAGGGGGAGTGTTGAAAGATCCTGTAAATAATGATGATTATATTCCATATTTGTTATATCTCTATATTTAGAGGGTTATAAATTATATGAGGGATTTTAGGAATCTCTATTTATTTGTTTCTTAATTAGAGAAGACAAGCTGCCTCTTATATTTGTTATTCTTTCTTTCCTTGCTTACTGTATTATGTTTTTATTGCTTTCTTTATCTGTAAGTCCTGTAATGGGTATTTATACCCCTTTTTGCATCAATAAGAATAAGTCCTCTAATATTTTTCCACTGTTTTCAAATTATATATATTATTTATATAAAAATATATTATATATATTTATATCTAAGTTTAAATCACCACAACTCTTGTGATATGTGGTTTTGCGCCCTTTATCGTATATGAATGGTGCAAGTTTGAATCCATCACTCTACATTTATTTTTGCTAATTAATTTAAATGAACCAATTCGAACTAAACATAAGCTAAAAGTGAATACGAACATTTTGGAGCTGAACACAAGCAAATTGTTCACGAGTCAATTTCGAAAATAAAAAAAATTAGAGATAAAAAATAAAACAAGACAAACATGAACTGATGCTCAACTGTAGCCCATGCCTCTAGCCCCTGTTTCCTTTGCTGTGTCCAGCAATTGATGGCTTGCTGCCTGCGATTTTTACTGTCTTCCATACGCTCAGCTGTTCACCCTTCTAGCTAGTTTGATCCGGTGGCTGGATTACTTCCTTTTTTGTTTCTTCAAACATCAATTTCCTTCATATATCAACACAGCTCTATTTATTTCTGGCTAATGACGTTGATTCAAGGCATACAATGCTCTTAGAAACAAGAAAAGGCAGCCTGTGCAATTTTAATTGGTTTCTATTATAGTCTCTTCATTGTCATGGATGTAGAAAATATCTAAATTCCTTGCAATTCAGCACCAAATGGAAGTGAATAATTCTTATCTCAGAAATTATATTTTTTTCAATATACCAACCTGCTTTAGCTTTTCTGATATAAAGAATTTGTAAAAGTTTTGTGTTATATGCTACAGGAACATGTGCATACTTTTAAGACGCGGTTAATTTTGTTTAGTCCTTACCAAATACATGCATTTCAAAACGTATTTATTGTCTACATTCATTCATAGTTGTATACTTGTATTTGACAAGTTTTTAAATATTTTTTTGACCTACAAGCATTTATGTTGTATTTCACAAATTTAATTATCCGTTGGCGTATGCTCTGCCTAATGAGCTTATTACTCGTTAGGTTGCTTTAGTGTTTTATTTCCCAATTTTTTTGCAGGTTAGAGTTCATTGGTGATAAAAGCCTTCTCGGCGAGTTCATTGAATTCATAGGAAAGCCAGAGGATCTGCAAGCTTTGAGACATGTGAACAGATCAGAAGTTGGTCAGTTCATTGTTCAAAAGCCAAGCTTGTTCGGCTTAGGTATGCATGCCCATGCCCATAAATTTAGTTATATTTGATTTTTTATATGAGACTTATCTTGATGTGGTTATATGTTGTTTAAAAGATTTTGCTAACAAGAATGAATGAAAAGGAAAGCATGGTTCATAAAGCTAGCCTCAGGTAGTTTAAGTTTGATAAAGTATGGACCATCACGGCATGAAATGGACGTCGAGAAGGGCATGCCTTGTAAAATTAAAACACAAGCCAAGGGAAAGATGTTTTTATTTTATTAAACTAAAGCATTAGAAGATTTAATTTGTATATATCAAGTCTAAAACATATTATCATGCAAATCCTACATTATAGCATGTGTCAAATTTAAATAAAGATAATAATAAGAAAAAACATACATTTGATTGTATTTTAACTAAATTGAAAGAATGTAGTAAAGAACATTGTTCAAAATTCCTTTACAAATAAATAATACATTTTATTTATATAGCATTTCTCAACTTACCCAATGGCCAACCGATATTATTATCATGGTTATTGAAGCCAATGCTCTGTGAGACGAGTATAAAACAATGAAACAGGAGGCTTGTAGAAGTCTCACTCCCTTCCAGGCCCACAAAATGATGGGATGGAACTTAACAGATATTTTCTGTTTAACATAAGATATTTTCTTGATCATTTCCTATAACACTTCGTTTCTAAAAAAACTGTTCTAACTAAGATTCTCTTTTGAAACCAAACCAGGTCAAGGACATTTCTTACTGCCTTGAGGAGTACATACTGTACTTCCATGAGATATTCATAAGCGAGGGAATGGGGAGGCTGTGTAATGGGTTGGGTGAATGCTTACAAATGTCTAAAGAGTGTAATGTCTGTGTATGTATGCCTATGTAATTTCCAGTTTCAGTTACCAGGAGAAACGACGAATTGAAGAAAAGGAAAAGAGGAGTCGAGCAGTCGAACAGAGGAGAGTGAAAGCGGTTTTGGGGGGAGGGGGGGTGTTGGAAGCAAAAGAGGTGAGTTTATCTTATAAATTACCGAATTTGGAAGGCAGCGACTTACCTGGGAGTCAATATTGGAGGGCGCTCGATCACAAGTGTTTTGGTGGTTGTGGCGAGTGCGGCTAGGGTAGAGAGTGTAGGCGGAGAACAACAACATCTCTATTGCGTTGAGGTGGAAGAGACGACGGGTTCGTGTGATACCTTGTGCAGAAAAGAAGGCGACATCGATCGGAGGAAGCTTGTGTGGCAAGAACCGAGCCAGTGCTGTCTCGTGTGTTGAGGAAGCATCTCGCGTGTAGTTTTATTAGCTTAGGTTATTTATTTAAGTTATTTAATAAATATTATGTATATATATTATAAGTCTATTATTTAAATGATAAATTTAAGTACATTTGATTCGAGCACTAAATAAAGGCTAGGGTTTTAATTTTAAAAGTATTTAATAATAATTTTAATTACAANGAGACTTACCTGGGAGTCAATATTGGAAGGCTCTCGATCACAAGTGCTTTGGTGGTTGTGGTGAGTGTGGCGAGTATGCAGGCGGATAACAACAACATCTCTATTGCGTTGAGGTGGAAGAGACGACGGGTTCGTGTGATGCCTTGTGCTGAAAAGAAGGCGACATCGATCGGAGGAAGCTTGTGCGGGAAGAACCGAGCGAGTGCTCTCTCGTGTGCTGAGGAAACATCTCACGTGTAGTTTTATTAGCTTAGGTTATTTATTTAAGTTATTTAATAACCATTATGTATATATATTATAAGTCTATTATTTAAATGATAAATTTATGTGCATTTGATTCGAGCACTAAATAAAGGCTAGGGTTTTAATTTTAAAAGTATTTAATAATAATTTTAATTACAATAATTAAATTTTAAGGTTTAAAGTGTTGAATTCCTAATTAAAATAAGGCGTTACAACAATAATTCACACTTAAATTAAAACACAAATAAATAAAATAATAATTGTCTAATTTATGTCTCATAGGTGATGATACAAGTTAAGAGTAAATGGATTGTCTTTCATCAAGGTAAGTATTCAAATTCTTAAATTGTAATATCATTTTGATATATCTTCTAAATTTGTTTTATTGGTTGTTAATTATACTTGATTANTTTATAGGTGATAATACAAGTTAAGAGTAAATGGATCGTCTTTCATCATGGTAAGTACTCATATTCTTAAATTGTAATATCATTTTAATATATCTTCTAAATTTGTTTTATTGGTTGTTAATTATGCTTGATTAATTCAATTGATTTTTTATTATTAAANACTTGATTAATTCAATTGATTTATTATTATTAAATTTTATCGGTCATTTCGATGTGAATGCTTATAATCTTATATTATAAAATATTTAATGCATTTTAATATTATATGTTGAGTGGTATGAAGTTTTGAATGACTTGATCTGCATATATTGATTGTACGTGTTTGACTGATTTTGATGTTGTCGCCACTTTATGGTACTAGCAGGGGATCGCTAAAACATTTTTGCACGTATATGAAAAAGATTGTTGATATTGAAGTACTTTAATTGGTACAAATTTTTAGACGGTGCTATTGTGACGTTTGTATAGATATAAAATGATATGGTATGCTATTGATCTAATAAAGTTCATCGAATAACATACTAAATGTTTATATTTATTTATTAAAAAGCTTAACTGACGTGCATATTATTTCTCTTTTCCTTAGCATTATTGTAGTTTAGGAGCATGAGTATTCACTGACTTATTTTGCTCAATATTATTTTTAAACTAATTTTTTCAGGTTAATTTAATTGATTAAAAAATGAACAATAGAATAGAAAATGTTTATAAAAGACACAGACAACCTGTATCGAGGTAAAGTTAAATGTACTACTTTAAATTCATGTAATTAGTGACTCTTTCATTTTGTTAATAGCTAATTATAAAAATGGACATCAAAATTTTATTTCCTACCATTCGATTGTCTGTTCGTGCCTTGGTTCCTTCCAAGTTTCGGGCCGGTTGATTAAAAGTGGTATTAGAGATAGTATTCAAGATTAATTAATTTAATCTTGATGAAAGAGCCAGTAGGGTAATTATAAAAAAAATTAATAATAATAAAATTAAAGTTAATTCAAATTAATAATTATATTCATTCAAGCATAATGATGCAGTTGAAATTATAGAAGAGAATCTGATAGAAAACGAAGAATTACAACTTACTATAAATGTAAACGCGAATGTCCTGAATTAATTGATCGCGATGATGACTCAACTAATACAGGAGTCCAGATTGTACCCTATCGAAAGCGTAGTCACTATGGATAAGTACCTGAAGATATTTTAAGATTTGCATCTATCTTTGTTCAAAGGAGTTGAAGAACCGATTGAAACGGAGAATTGACCAATAAAAATAGAGAAGATATTAGATAACATTATGTGTTAAGATGAAAGGAGAGCGTCACTAGCTACATTTGTGTTGGATGGAGAAGCCGAAAGGTGGTGCTGTGGACAATGTCAGGACAAGTTAGGGGATATACCCAATATGTTGGCCAGTTGGGAAGAGTTCGTGGAGCTATTTAGAGAATGGTTTGTGCCTCTATCCACTCGAAG
Source organism: Phalaenopsis hybrid cultivar (assembly GCA_002079205.1). Lineage (NCBI taxonomy): Eukaryota > Viridiplantae > Streptophyta > Magnoliopsida > Asparagales > Orchidaceae > Phalaenopsis > Phalaenopsis hybrid cultivar. The sequence goes on from JXCR01071824.1 coordinate 114,805, forward strand.
ATAGATGTAGGATAGGTTCATTAAGTTGAGGCAAATAGAGGAGTCATGCAGTACAAAGCAGAAATGCACTATGTAGATGCTTCAGCACAGTGCTAATAAGATGTCATGTCATTTTCTTTCTTCAAATTTTTTTCTTCATTGGGCTTTGACCTCCATATTTGTTTGCCCTCCTACCGAAACATTTCGGTAGTGGATTTCTGGACATATGATTCGAGTGTCACACCCTAATATTCACCAAGCGGGACTTGTCTGGATCGATATTGGACTATCACAGTAGATGATTGTCTTAACAAGCTCTCTGTTTGCCCCAATCACAGTAAGTCTTTCTTACCTTTCATTCATCAAATATCTCATCTTGGTAGCTTTTGGTAGCCCCAAAAAGATTATTGAATATCACCAATAGAGCTATTATATTTACCCATTTTAGATTTTTTTTTATAACTTATCTTGGACTATAATACCCACTTTTGGCTTCAAAGTTTATTGTATAATCGACTACTCAGGCAACAATTAGTGAACTTGTAGTTGATTGTTATGCATTCTTTTTTAATTTTTGAATAACTTTACCCCCAATTGAGAAAAAAATGTTAACATTATTCCTCCTTTGTGTAAGTAGCTCAATGGACAGGCTAATAGTGCTTGCAAAGTTCTATAAATTCTCAATCTAATGAAGTTTCTCTGTGTAGCTGGAGCTTGTGAATATGTCTGTTGGTTCTTTAATGAAATGAGACATCCTGCCATTTTTGTTGAATAAGTACGACAATGAGGGCTTCATTAGTGAAAATCACCAAACCACTGAACACATGTCTGTTAGTTGCCCATGTATAGTAGGATTCCCTTGGAGACTTGTCAACAATCAAGAGATTTACCATTGTGAGTCTTCCTCTTAAGCATTTATTCCTGAGAAATTTTTTTGATAACAGACATCCGAGGGTGCTAACCAAATGTCATGTTTTTATTTTTGTTTAAAATTATTTCTTCATGGGGCTTCGATCTCCATATCTATTTATCTTTCCATCGAGATCTTTTGGTGAAAGATTCTTGACACGTGGTTAGGGTGTCATGCCCCGATATTCAACGTGTGGGACTTGCTTAGACTGATGTTGAGATATTAGATGGTTGTCTCTTTATAGGCTCTATATTAGCGGTGATCACAATCGGTCTTTCGTATTTCATCTTTAGAAGCTATTTCCCCTAAGCAATCCTTAGGATTCGGTGCACTCTATTAGACCAGGTTACATGTCTCTTATTTTCCTCAGAAGGAGTCTAAAGTTGTCGATTCGAAAAAAAATACTTTATTTCACGAGTATTGGTTTCCCTCTTGATCCATTTTAAATTATCAAATTTGTTATGAATAAAAATACTCGCTTTTGGTTGTAGAGCTAGCCAAATTGTAGGTTGCTCCAACAGTAATTATTGAGTCATTTTATCAATATTTATTTTTTTTCTCTATTTTTTTGAGAGACTTTCTTCAGATGTGGAAGCTTTAACTTTATGTCTGCTTGATACATTAAGCTTTATAGGTAGAGTGACAGGTTTGAGGTCAAGGATTACGAAACTTTTCTATCTAGCAACATTTCTTATCATGATTGAGGCTCATCAAGGGCCAATCTTTCAAATTTAGACCTCCCTTTTGAAGAGCCTTGCCAACAGCACGTCGATAATTTTTTTATCCTTTCACAGGCTTGTGAGCATGACATGCATATATAATTGTAGAATGAGGCCTCGCGTGATGACTTCGAGCATGCATGCCATGGACAAGTATGAAAATAGACTTTCGGATTAAGATTCATGTGATCCTATGCTCACCAAACAAAATTTATCTTTCTATAGAGATCCTTAGCAATTGATTTTTAGATCAAAGTTTAAGGGTCATACCTTGATTCTCAGCATATAGAGTATCATTTTGTTAGGACCTTTCAACAGTAGATTCTCAGACTAAGATCTATGGATGATGCTCTGATGCTTACCAGACAAAATTTACTAAAATTTTTGTGTAATTATAATAAATGAAAGTAATTTACATTTTTATTTATCTTTTATTTTTAAAGCTGCTGCTATAGCAATTATGTGATTAGCCAAAGATGGAAAAAGAAATCTTCCCGAGTGGAGTCGTAAAAAATCTATGGGCTTTGAAAATTTGAAATGCCCCATCCTTTCTCAAAAAGAAATGTTTGCGGATGACATGAAGGAGTTTACCGTGAGGTTTGAGGCAAATATTCAGAAGGCGGATGAGATAGTAGATAAGTCACTAACCATTGATTTCACCCTCATTTTGGAAGGACTTTTAGATTCGAGGTTTGAGGACAACAAGACAAATAGATGATGAACGTGGCAAAAATTTTGAGATTGAAAATAATAATATTTTTTCTCCTTTTTTTATTGTCTCACTGTCAGTTGAGAGTGAAAGAAAGAGAGAGAGAGAGGTGGTTGTCGTGCACTGTGGAGGTCCCTGCCATACGTAAGTTCTTTAAGATATTTCTTCCAATATTCATGTTGCGAAGTTCATCATATGCAAAGTGATCCGAAAAACTCGAGATATTTTGCAGTGCATGAATGCACCCCCCCCAATTCCTCAGCGAGGCTTCTTCTGTGGCAGCCTTCACAAGTTTCATTATCTCTTGACAGATTAGCTCTTCCATTATCAACATGATTTATGCATGGAAGCTTGCACTACACTGCAATCTCTTGAGCCCTCAAATATTTATTTATTTATTTATTGTTTTTAACAGTAATAGGATAATATGTTCAACCCCTCACCGTGGGATCATTTGCGACGAACATAGATAGGCCGCCTTGAATTGGTCCAATTCTGATAATAGTCTCACCTGATGGAAATGAGTCTTCATAATGATCAAAATCCTGCAAGCTGTGCAACTCCAGAAAAGACGAACAAGGGTTGGTATGTCGGTAGATCCGCTTTAGGGGTAATAGCTTATTTCGGCTTTAATTTCTCCTCACAGATTCGACTCCTCTTCCATAGAGGACCTTCTGAATGTGTGATCGGAGATGGTAAAGGAGGCTCTTGATTGTGGCAGATTTGCGAGAGAAGGCTTCTGAGCTTTGGTCCACACCGTCTGGGAGCACAGCGGAGCTAAGTGGCATCCATTTATGCCCAGGTCTCAAAGAGGGAAGTGGAAAGGCTGGCGAGAGGTAGCTGCGGGAGATAGGAGCAGCAGTGCAGGGTGTTTTGCCTGTTATGGGAGGAGAATGACAGCTTGGAATCGTGAGGGAGAAGTGAGAGCAGGAGGGCACCAGCTTTATGTGGCATGGAGTTGTTGGGCTCCTTTGGCAGGAGATTTTGAGGGTGGCATGGAGTTGACTGCAGGTTTTGGTTTGCCGAAGGTGATCGTGAGATGCGAAGACAGGTTGGAGTTTCATGTGCTGGACCGAGCAAGGAGAGTGCTTGTTTGCATACGGGAAGAGTGGATCGCCGGTGGGGAGAAAAGGGGTTTTCCAACAAGAGATAGGGTACCTTGTTGGCGATGGGGTTGCTGCCGGCGAGGAGAGATGGGGCAGAATGAGGTATGGCCTTAGAATTTTTTTTTTTTTTTTTTTAATGG